>JARUKP010001005.1:0-10142 GCA_029874955.1 Octopus insularis
TGGTATTTTATATTGGATTACACAAGCAGAGCTTGCTATTTCCTAAATAGCACATCCAGACAAGAAGTCATTATATCCACAAAACACAATAAACTCAAGGATTTATTAAAATCCCACTGCAAGTAATACTCCAAGTCTCTAAAGATAAAAACCACTTTAATCCAACCCAAGTTAACTGTGGTCTTCTTCTAGATCACATCTGATAAGTAACATGGTTTGCTGACACACAAACTCTAATATCAGGCTATACTTATTTCTCAATTAGTTCAATTGAAACAAGTACTGAACTGATTATAAGCCATTGTACGTGGGGGAAGGAGGGGAGTGAAATCAAGAGACAAACACTTTAAACATTCAGCCTTTAGGTCTTAATGTCATCATCATTATCATTGCTTTCATGTCTTCTTTTCCATGCCTGCATGAATTCAGACAGAATTTATTGAGGCAAATCTTCTGCAGCCAGATGCCCTCCTATTGCTAATCCTCACCCATTTGCAGTTAAGTGATATTTCTCATGGCCAGACATGCTTTTGTAGAATATTAGAAATGAATGATACAGCTGGTATAACAGTAACAATCAAAAGTATCACATGATACCAAGACAAGGACACTCACATGTGCATGTGTGATGCACATCTTCCAGTTTTTGTCTCCTAAATCCATTCACAAGGACATAGTTGGCCAGGGCTATAGTAGAAGACACATGCCTAAGGTGCCACTGTGTGGTACTTTGAAATCATATGGTTGGAAAGCAATCTTTTTAACCACACAGCCACACATACGCTTGCAGCTAAGAGAACATTTGTGTGTGTGTGTGAGTGTGTGTGTGTGTGTGTGTGTGTGTGTGTGTGTATTCCTACGTCTGGTATATGTTTGTGGGAGAGAAAGAAACTTCTATAATATGATGAGTTGTATGGAAATCACTTGAAGACTAAGAGAAAACTAGCTTTGCAAATCCTATTGTCCATCCCAAGGGGAATTCAAGATTTCAACTCAGCACTATAAGTTGCAGAAAAAAAAGACTTGTATAAGCATGCAATGTTCTTGTTTATCATCATCCCCATCACCACCATATCTTCATCAACATCAACATTTTGATGTCCACTTTTCCACATTTGCAGAGATCAGATAAAACTTGTTGAGACAGATTTTTCTACTGCAGATACTCTTTCTTGCACATCAACACAAAAGGAATACACATACATATGCTCCCTCCACCATACAATGAACCTATTTCTATTGACCACATTTCACTCACAAGACAATGGTCAATATGTACCTATAGTAAAAGATAGCAGTGACCATGCAGCAGAAAAATGAACTCAGAACTACCTGGTACCAAGCAAACTTTGTAATTACATGACCAATGGATCTGAAACTATTGCATCTCACCGCAAGTAATACTCGATGTCTCTAAAGATAAGACCACTTTAATCTTGCATTTAGAAATATGGAAGAGATTTCTTTAAATTAGGGTAGTTGTGTTTTAATCCAACTCTTTATCCATTGAAAGGAAACATAGATCATGTTGGTTTCAGTAATGACCACTTAATTGCTCAATCAACAGAACCACCTATTTATTAAATCACCATATATATATATATATATATATATATATATATATACTATTCCATTGACACTTTAATGTAATTGTGAGGGAGAATAAATGTGAAACAGTAATGACAATATATGAATTACAGGTACAAGTCTTTTGTTGGGCTGTCTAATTTTTGTTTTCAAAGCTTGGTTTTGATGTGAAGCTATGGTAAAAACTCTTGCCCAAGATATCAGGTGGTAGGATCCAAACCCAGAACCTCATCATTGACAAAGAGATTTTTTAACCACTCGGCCTTGCCTGCAACTCTTAGGAGAATTTATACCACCAACAACCAGTTTTCATGATAAAGGACTGTGTAAGAAAGAGAAATGGTAAGAATATACAAGTGAAAATTAGGAAGAGAGTACAAGAAGGTATGTAAGAAAGAGTGAGATACCAGATGAGAAAAGCAAAACAAAATAGTGTGGGAATTAATGTATATGTTCTCTTCTATTTATAAACTTACCCTTCCACATTTTCTTTTTCTAGTTACTGAAACAACAATAGTTAAATTTGGCTTGTTAAATGAATACTTACCAGTGTGTTCAGCCCATTTTACAAACAAATTGGCATCATTTGGTGTCCAGTTTTGGCTAGAACCATGCTTCCAAGGAATGCGGAAGATTTTCTTCTTTTTATCAATCCAATGCAAGCCTGGAATGTCTCCAAGATTCAGAAGTCTACTCAACCAGGGTCGCATACGTTCACGTTCCACAGGGCGTACTCCTCTCCGTTTAACAGCTGGTTTGGCAATCTCTGTAAGTCAAATAAAAATTGTTTCAGAGACTGTTGTAGACATTCACTTCAGAGCTGCCTGTTTTTACATTCCGATATAGAATGGACAGATGCCGAGATTAATCTTAACACACAAAGATGTATTGTAACAGCTACCAAAGTCTCATTCCTCTATAATTTATTCAGAGATATTCTAAATTTCCAAGTTCTAACCTACAAACATTCTACTCCCAACACTCCACAGACTCCCTTCCACCCCCACCCCCCACATCTAATGTCTGTCCACCTGAGCACTCAGGTTATGAAGTCAATCATTTCTCATGAATAAATCAAACATTTAAACTTTTGCTTCAGTTATCAAAGATCAGAAACTACTATGCAGTCACTTGACCTGCTTGAAATAGTAACTAAATCTGCTGCTACTATCTTAAAAAGGAAAAGACACACATGGTCAGGGCCTACATTGATGACTTGCAGCTAAACAACAGAAACTATCAATTTTAACAACTTGTTGTCATGGTGTTAGTATAATAGGGTACCACTGCCTTGTCTTGTGTCAAGGCACAAACAAATTACAAATACTTTGAGGAAAAGATTATGATTCTGCTGGAGATGAGAAATTCAAGATCTGTTAAGTGATTTCAAATTTTGATAAGGTTGTAGCTTGTAAAGTCTAAAACATAGAACTGCAAATTCTTAATGTTTGAATTGCAGGAGCTGAAACTTGAATAAAAGAATGCAATAATTTAAGAGCCCGAAAAAAACCTAAAAACATGCCACATTTGCTGTAATTTTACATAAAAAAAAACAATATAAATTCTTCTAGCATGTTTCAAAAAAAAATATCAGATTAAATGTCTTTATACACTCTATTGAAATCAAACTTATACTGAAATGTTCTGAATTCCATTAATACATTTTAACCAAAGGAGGGCTTAGAGGGAGAGGAAATGGGTCAAAGAGAAAGGAGAATAAGAAGAGCTAGAAGGAGAGAAAGTGGAGGCACAGAGGAAGGAGAGAAAGAGAGACTAGAAGGAAAGGAAGTGAGATCACAAGTGAAAGAATTCAATAGACACAACTAAAGAGTTGTGAAGATTTGTTCAGCATAAAGTTCAATACTTAAGTCTCTGCCATCTGCAATCCCTTAGAATAACCAATAATAATAAAAGTAAAGAGATGCAGCACAGAATTTTGTCAGTGAACAGGTCGCAGTCTCAAAGCAATGAAAATATTTTGGCAAATCAAATTTAAATGTTGAAGTAAATCTAACAGTTTTTGTGTGTTTCTTAAATGGCTTATAAAACACTGCAATTTTCTTAAATGGCTTATAAACACTGCTTATAAATGCTGCAATTGTTTTCGTTCCAGCACACAATCTCAGATCAGGTCACTTGCTGAAATAAAAGTAATCCTTTCTGCAATAGATACTCACTGGATGAAAGGCAAAGTTGACCATGGCAGAATTTGAACTCAGAACACAGAGACAGATGAAATGCCGCTTACCATTTTGTCTGGTGTGCTACCAATTCTAAGCCAGCCCACTACCACCAATATTAATTGTTTCTAATTTTATCATAAGGGCAGAAAAAATTTTAAGAAGAGGTGGGGTTAGTTGATATACCAACCTCACTGCTTAACTGGTAAATTATTTTATCAACTGTGAAAGGGTGAAAGGCAAAAGTGATATCAGTGGGATTTGAGCTTAGAATGGTAAGTGCCAGAAGAAATGCTGCTAAGCATGTGGCCTAATGTGCTAACAATCTTGCCAGCTTGCTGCCTTAATAATAATCCTTTCTACTAAAGGCACAGTGCCTGAAATTTTGGGGGAGGGGACAGTCGATTAGATCAACTCCAGTGTTCAACTGGTACTTAATTTATCAATCTCGAAAGGATGAAACACAAAGTTGATGTCTGGAATTTGAACTAAGATCGGAGTAACCAACAGTAATAATAACAGTTTCTTTACTAACCACAAGGGTGGTCCGTTCACTCACAGCATTCTCCCCACTTTCATCCACCTTCTAGAAACTGGCTAGAAGACAACACTTCCCTCTCTACCCTTATTTTCTTTTTCAAGTGAAATTTGAAGAAGTTCATCAGGGACTGGCCGAAGAGAAAAGTGTTTGTCTTCAGCCCTTTCAATCTTGTCCACCGTACAACTTCTTTCACCATGGCCACCAGACATTTAAACACCACCTTTCCTTCCCGGTTAAAGGAAAGTGGCAGGGCGATCTTCACGATGGATTCAATTGATAGCCGGATCCATCCCAGACACGACAGCAGGTGTTCGACATAAACCCACAGGTCAGCAATGCTCAGGAACTGGACAGGCACAAGCAGGACTGTTTTGTCATCTTGTGCACATCTCAGACATGCCTAATTGATGGCACTTCTGTGCCTGTAAAGTTTATTTTGAACAGGCAAAGCTCCCCAGTAGCACTGCCAAGCCAGAGATTTTTGGAAATTATCCATCAGTCCCAGGCCAAAAGTCCTCCAGAAAAGAGCGGCTAGCTGATCTTCTTCGATGCCCAAGGTCTCCCCAAGAACGTCATCCCACTTTTTCCTCCACTAATCTTTTACAAAAAGCTAAAGTAGATGTTCCACCTATTGCACCGTCCAATTGGCTGAGGATTGAGTGCTTGAAGACATTCCACTTTCCAAATGCTCCCCTCGGTCTGTTTTACCCAGGACTGCAGCTCCATTAAAGAAATACGTGTCTGGCAAACAGTGTCCACACCTGTTCACTGTCAAGGAAGCACTGGAGATATCATAGCCTCAGTGCATGTCTGTGCATCATCAACCCAGATCACCAAGAAGCAGGTGCTAACAGCAGATAGACTGCCTGAACATCAGGACATGTCCCTTCCACAAGAAGGAGAGTATATGCTCCAGCATAATCAGACAGTGGCCAGGACAAGGCATGACAGTTAAGCAATAGTAGATGATGGATGCGATATAAGAGTTAGCTACCTTTGCCTGACTTTTCAGGGATAGCTTTTTCTCGGCCCATTTCTGAGTGAAAGTAGTCACCCTGCTCACTACCTCATCCCAGCTTCTGTCCATCTGGAGGTCCAGACTAAACCAGACCCCAAGCAATTTAACTAGTTCATCCATCCAGTGCCCAATAATGCAGTTGGACAGCATGGACTTGCTTCTCAAGGTGCTAAGCCCACTGATTTTTCCTGGTTAATTGTCACTCCTGAAACCGCCCCATAGTCCCTAAGAGCAGTGCCAATCATTTCTATGTGTTTAAGATCCGACACCACTATGGTGACGTCATTAGCATATGCCAATACACATCTCCCACATCCTAGGTCATGTGGGATGCCTCTCAATGCCTCCATTTTATGTAGTAGTGACTCAAGAGTTAGTACACACAAGAGACGAGAGTGGGCAACCTTGCTGGACCGAGCACATAATGTGGAACAGCTCTGAGAGGTGACCATTCACTCTGACCACTGAATAGATGTCGCTGTGCATTGCAGCAATCCAGCCCCTGAATACAGGCCTGAAAACCAGCTGCCTTGAGGACTGCTGCCAGGTAAAGATGGTCAACCCTATCAAAAGCTTTAGACTGATCTAAATTGATCAGAGTCCCATCTGTGCTAAGTTTTTTAGCCACTTTCTCAATTATGTATCACATGAGGTGGAGGTTGTCATGGATGGATCTTTACGGAGCGCATCTCCTATCAGATTCCTGACAAGAAATGATAACCTCGTAGCTAACACCTGAGCCAAAATTTTGAACTCTACTAAAACGCTTCCAAGAAGCAATCAAAGAAAATAGGCCGGGAAAACTCACCAGAGGAGTCCTTTTCATCACAACAATGCTCCAGCCCACACCTCAGTGGTTGCCATGGCAAAAATTCGTGATTGTGGATATGAAATTGTTCCTCACCCACCTTATTCGCCAGACATAGCCCCTCTCTGACTTTCATCTATTCCCAAAAATGAAAAAAGCCCTGGCTGGTCGACATTTTGCCAGTGACAATGACATCATAGACGCAGTAGGAAGTTTCTTGGAGTCTCAAACAAAAGAGTTCCTGTATGCCAGGAAAATGGCGTTTCAGCACCACTGGAGAAAGTGTTCAGCCATCAATATGTTTTATTTTTTTGAGGTTCAAGACTTTTCATACACCCCTCGTATATTCAGAATCCACATTATAAAGGTCACCTACCTCTGCAGAAGCTTTCAACCAATTCTAGCTTTCCAACCCGGCATTAGATGTTGTCTATTTTCTGCACATTTTAGTGTTTATTGTACTTGTGCACCTTCCACACACAAAAACTATTTTCCCTGTTAACCTTCCCCTGATATTGCTGCACCTCTTATGTGTCCATAGCTTACATTAGATACATCTTATGGAGTTTCTACTTATGCATTTTCTCCAGGTTGAGCAGGGCCATCTATCTGAAAGGATTTGTGATATGTTCGCTTTCCTACTTACTAAGACTTTGGTTTTTGCTAGATCAACTTTAAGGGCTTTTGATTCTAAACCTTGCTTCCACACCTGAAATTTCTTCTCTAGTTCTGGAAAGTAATTCGGCTATTAGAAGGTCATCAGCATAGAGGAACTCCCAGAAGCATCCGGTCTTAAATTCCTCTGTTATCGTCTGGAGAACTATGATGAACAAGAGGGGGTGGGGGACTGAGAACTGATTTTTGGTGAACCCCTACTTGTATCCTGAATTCATCACTATACTCATTGCCAACCTTTACTTTACTGACAGCATCCTTATACATGGCTTGTACAACTCTCACCAACCACTTGTCTATCCCTAGTTAAAGGCTTTCTCCATGTCAACAAAAACCAAGTATAGAGGTTTTTGGGGGCTAAGTACTTCTCCTACAGCTATCTTACAAGAAATATAGCATCAGTGGTGCTTCTCTTGCACAAAACCAAACTGTATCTCATCTAGACTAATTCTTCTCCTAATTTGTTCAGTTATGACCCTCTCCATAACTTTCATCACCTGATCCAACAATTTGATACCCCTGTAATTATTTCTGCCTAAGGTGTCACTGTTACCTTTGTAGCAGTTGACTATGATGCTACAACACCAGTCATAGGGTATGACTCCCTCATGTACAACCAGATTATCTATACAGGTAACGAGATCATAACCCACACTGCCAGGTAACCAGACTCTCCTTTTCCCATGAGTTCTCTACATTTAGCAGCCTTCCATAGTGGCACTTCCGAGCCTCCTTTTTTGCAGAGCCACTAACTATAAGTGAACCCTCATCCATGCAAATATACTTTTCTCCAACTTCACAATTTCCCCTGGCACACTCTCTTGCAAAACAAAGCACTTCAAGCAGCTGGCCCTCACATTGCAAAACATTAGTAAACTTCTTCCGTTCTGCTTCACCCCTGACTAAGTATACCTGCTTCCTTTCTAGCTGCCTGATAAAGGTCTTGCAGCCACCACCCTTCCAGTCCTTCCAAGCCTGTTTCTTTGCTCCAATAGCCCTGTCAACTACCTTGTACCACCACCATGTCACCTTAGGCCTGGTTGGGACTTTGCAACAGCCACAAATTTGGTCTGTGGCTCTCAGCAAATTGTTCCCCACCTCATAGGAACAGACACAAGACCTGAAATCTGGGAGAGGGTTAGTTGATTACATCGACCTAAGTGCTTGACTTGTACTTTATTATAATGATCTCAGAAAGAGAAAGGCAAAGTCAACTAGCTGAGGGAGAAAACAGTTGACTTTATCAACCTCAGCTGACTGGTACCTTTTTTTTTATCAACCCCATAGAAGGATAAAAGGTTAAAGTTAACTGCTAATGAGAACAAATAAACACCACAACACATTCTGTTCTCTGCAACAACAACAACAACAACAAATAATAATAATAATAATAATAATAATAATGTCCCCTTCCACTGCCCCCAACACTACCTTGAAGATACACTTTTTAAAAATTTCTTTAGTCACTCTTAACTACTTAATTCCTATCATTGTAGAAATTTTTGAGTCTGTAAAACTCACCTGTCTCAAAAGCCCACCATCACTCCCACCTCACCCTCTGCTACAAGAAAAAAATTAAGGCTCACTGGTTTAGTTTCAGGCAGACTCATTTATTTAATACTTGATAACAGTCACCTTATCAATAGTAAAACATAAGCAACAAGTAGGAAGAGGGCAACAGAACAGTCTGTCAAGTTCCTCTACCCAATAAGAAACAGAGAAAGGAACATTTTTCAACACACCAGCGACCTAGTTTTTCTGGTTTGTCCCAAATAACTAGCTCTGTCTGTCACTGTCTATTTATTTTTATACCACACACACACACACACACACACAAAGCTTTTTCACTTCAGTTCAATTATTATTCAGGCTAGTATTGTCATTTTTATTATTTTCTAGTCTGTTTTAGCCACTAAATTCTAAAACACACTAACATAAATAAAGTCAACAATGGTGAGAATTGAGGGTGATAAGTTCACTTTTAATATTCAGCAGTCTTGAAAATCAACCCAGAAAAATAATTTTGGTCAGCTGCTATAAATTACAAAATAACAAAAGCTAACAGTGACAGTGTAATAGCTAACTGTTTCCTTGAAGCAGCAGTTGGCTGTTGACTAGTCATACAACATACTGCTGATAATAATAATACTGATGATTATAATGTATAAAATATAACCTAAACTCAAACAACTACACGACCAAATTATTATAAAGGGAGTTGCAAGTCAACCACAAAAATAAAATAAGGCCCTAAAGATGGAGCATCAACATGTCACTCAATCTGTTAGAAACAGCAGCCAAAATCTTCAAGACATCCTACTCTCTTCAAAAAAGGGATGATAACAATAATAAATGGAATGTCTGCTCCCTATAAATATGTCAGTAAGTGCCTTCAGTCTCCTATTAAAACATTCTAGAGTCTAAATAACAAATTTACAGGTGAAACAGGATGAAAGATATTGATTGGTAAAAAGTTCAACAGCAGCTGACCTTTAACTCTTGACTAATTTCTCTGAAATATCAATGAAAGAATGAATAGAGGATAATGACATTGTTCAATGCCTTAGTTTTCAAACCACAGTAGTGGTGGTGATGAACTTTGGTTTGTCAGTAATAAAACATTTCTGAAAGCACAGGCCAGACATGTTTAGGGGCATAGCAGTCAGTGAAAATAACCCTAATATGTGACTGATACTTATTTTATAATTGAAAAAAGGAAATACTAAATAGAATGAGAGGATTTGAACTAAGAACATTAAGCATCTGGTGGAGTGCAGTCCACTGCACCACTAAAAAGGATAAATCTATTTCACCGCCTCCTTATTCTTTCCTTTTGACACGAGTTTAGATGCCATTCTAGTCACCAACTGTTCTAGATCATAGACTTAGGAATGCATAAAGGCAATGAGGACTCCGCAAGTAACAAAGATTGATTTTCTTTAATGCCAAGTGGCAAATGAATGGGACAAGTGGTAAAATCTGTCCAACATTTGTCAAAAAGAGGGGGAGTGAGAATATAGACGTAAAAGGAAAATGAAACATAAAAAGGCATTGGAGGGGCGATGCATACCCTGTGCAAATACAAAGATAGAATAAAATTTAATTTAATAAATATATTCTCAGATGAATTCATATTTCAACAAAATTATATCAAAAGTTATTTCCCTTGCTTATTGTTTATGCATAAGTAACAAAGAAAAAAAGAAAATTTTGATTCACCTGTCCACCAGTTTTGAAGTTTCAAACCAAAATTTAATGAGTTCAAGTCACTTACCCAATGAGTATTTCTGCCAAATATGGTGAAGATTTCTTCAGCCGTTTTCCAGGAATTTT
>JARUKP010001006.1:0-10137 GCA_029874955.1 Octopus insularis
AGGAAGATGGCATGTGTGTTACTTCTCCTTGGAACAAAACCAAACTGCATTTCATCTAAGACGTAACTCTCTGTAATTTTTATGATCTGGCCCAGTTGTTTAATACCTCTGTAGTCATTTCTATCTAAGGCATCACTTTTACCCTTGTTGCAGCTAACTATAATGCTACTACACCAGTCATTGGGGTTGATGTCTTCCTGAATAAACTGATTAACTTTGCAAATGACTTGGCTGTATCCCACACTGCCTGATGTTTTAATCATCTTGGCAGTGATACCCAATGGTCCAGGACTTTCCCAGTTATTATATCTTTAATTGCCCTATCTATGATACTACTATCAACTCTGATAGCTGGTCCCTCGATTGGTTCAATATTTGAAAGACTCTCTTTGTAATCATTCTCCATATTTGATAAACTTTCTTCTCTAAGTCACTAAGCACAAGTAGATCATTATCCATTTGCACACATTTCTCACGTACTACATCTCTATTCTCTCTGATTGTTTTGCAATCCTGAACACCTGCTGCCTCATGCTGAATATCATTGGAAAACTTCTTACCTTCTGCTATTCCTTTTGCTATGTAAACCTGTCACTTAGCTTCCCTTCTGGCTCCCTGGTATAATGCTCTGCTTCCACCAGTTTTCCAATCCTTCCAGATCTGTCTCTTCACTTTTATAGTACTGTCCACCTCCTTGTTCCACCCCCATATCACCCTTGGCCTAGCTGGAACTTCGCACCATCCACAGATTTGGTCAGTGGCACCCAGTAAATTGTCATGCAGGAACTTCCAGTTATCCTCTAAGCTATATGTCCCCTCCTCCTCTTCCTCTCTATCATCAGAGGCTTCTGGTAGAATGTCTGTAAATTTTTGTTGGTTTGCTGGGTCTCAAGCTTCCATAATCTTGTCCAGCATGATTTATTTCTCCAAGTCTCTCTAGACTTAATTCTGAAGTCACAAACTAGTAGCCTATGTTGGAATGTACACTCTTCACCTTGGTCTGTCTGTGTGTGTACACACACATGCATGCATACACACATATTAATATTATCATCACGATCATCATCTTTTCATGTCCATGTTCTATGCTAACTTGGGTTGGATGGTCTGATAAGATCCAACAGGTCTGAGGATTGCATTAGTTTTCAGTGTCTTCTTTGGCATGGTTTCTATGGCTGAATGCCCTTACTAATACCAATCACTTTACTGAGTGTATTTGGTGCTTTTATTGTGGTACCAGCACAAGTGAGGTTGCCATGTATCTTGTAACTTTACAAGATGCATGGAACTATAAGTAGAGAGGGAGGCAACATTATGTAAGGTGATGAAAGATTGAAGTATGAAGGAAGGAGCTGGAACAGGTTTCTTGCTATAGAGGAGAAACATGGCTGCTTGTATTATACAAGTGCAGGTTGCATGATTGGTCTGGAGCTGGAAAGAGAAATAAAGATAGTTGGGATGAAATGGTAGGGTGAGCCTAGAGATGAGGCAGAAGATTTTGGTGAGGAAGCTGTTAATTTTTAGAATGATATTGTAGAGTTGGTGCATGAGCTTGAACATAAAACAAGTAGGATATGACTGGTTTGAATGCTAAAGGATTGAGCAATTGGCACTTCTTTATAAGCATCGCATGAGCATACTAATGTAGTTTCTCTCTTGCACACTACATCTGATTCCTTATGTGCCCAATTTTTCTTTTAATACATATTTGTACTTTGTTGTTCATGCACACTTATATTGCACTTGCAACAGAGCATGTTAGCTTCATTTCTTTTTAGTCTTCACATATATTCAGGACCCACATCTGGCTACTGTATAACATTGCTGCTCATACACAAAAGCATTATACAATCTGCTTTTCACTCTGTTAGGGAAACCTTTTGTCACTAATAGAGATAATAACTCTGAACTTTCTCCAACCTGTTCTTATTCTAGCAGCTATACTTTAAGAGCACTCTTCTCCGCCATTAACAGAAGCTGCTCATTACTTCCAGGATCTACCAGGGTGTTCAAGAAAACCTATACCCCATGCATTTTTAGTATTTATTGCTTCTGCACATCTGTCACATACACAGTCTGCTTTGTTAACTTTCCTGCAAGACCACTGCTTTGAGCACACTGTATGAAATTCTTACCTATTCCTTTTCTACCTATTGAATAAAACCATTTCCCTGATGGAAGCAGTCCTGTTTGTTTTCCTACTTATTAAGACTTTGGTTTTTGCTAAGTTAATTTTGAGGCCTTTTGATTTCATGCCTATTGTCAAGTTGACATCTTTGGCCTCCTTGATAACCTATTTTTTCTCTGTTCCACTTATCACTTATTTGTCACTTCTGCATTTATCCACCATACCTTCAATAACTCATGCCTGTCTTGCTCATCTTTTAATCACTCTCTTTTTTTCACTCACTTAGTACTATGGTGCCTGTGTGATTAAGGATAATGTTCTGTTCATCCTTTTAGAACATGGGATGCCTACTGGATCTGTCTGACCTTGATTCCAACACTCCGCTTCTCCCTTTCTCATTCTATGCTTCTCATCCATCTTGTGTCAAGACATATGCATAAAGTACTTTATGAGATCTGCAATGTACTTCACATTCTTCCCATGGCCATTTGGCATTATCATCCACCATATACTGTCACCCTTTATCCACATCTTATTATCTATTACTCTCTCACTCTTATTCTCTCTAGTGCTGGTGCCACAAAAAATTCACCCAGTAGACACTAGTAAGTGTTAGGAAAGTCACCCAGCCATAGAAAACAAACCAGAAATGAAAATTAAAAGTAAGATGTGGTTCTCCAACTCATGTAGGAGTGCATGAATGATCCATCCAACCCATGCCATCATGAAAAGTAGACACAAAATGAGGATGATGATGCTGTGTGTGTGTGTGTGTGTGTGTGTGTGTGTGTGTGCGTGCGAGAGAGAGAGAGGGAGAAAGAGATTGTAAATGGCGTTAGGTTTCTGAATTAGGTGTTTAGTGGGAAAACAAATGAAAAAAAGGCAGGTTAGGATAGATAATTGTATTTTAGAGATGTTTTGGAGATGCTAATTAGAATGTGTGTTTTTTAACTCCTGTTTCTAGACTCTTTATAGAACTTTTAAGAATGGGAAGAGGGAGGGAAGATGAAAGGTGTCCTCAGACTGCAGACAAAGCCTAGATGTTTGCAACAGAGTAGAATTCACTAAGGGTACACAAGGTGTCAGGTGGTAATGTTAAACTGGATAATTGATTATTTATACTGCCCAATTAGGCCATGACCGAATTTGAAGTCAATGCAATTATGTTGAAAAAATACCATAAGGTATCTTGTTTGATGGTCTTACAAATCTACCACTGAATTGGTACTTTTTTTCTCAAATCCAAAAGAATGAAAGAACTGGAATAAATACCACTGGGCATCTGTTCTAGTGTTTTTAAAGTCCTGCCGATCTAATGCTCTGGATTGGTACTTTTTTATTGAACCCTAAAAGGATGAAAAGCAAAGTTGACCTTAGTAAGATTAGCCAATGCTTTAACACTCTGCTAATTCACCACCTAGAATGTAAGGAACCAGAGGAACAAGAATTTTAACAAAATTATTTGTATTTTTATTTCAGTTGAAATTGATATCGACTGTACATCAAACTCAACCAACAATACAGTTACTCTTGTCAACTAATGAGTTTGTAGGAGCCCTAGATCTCATATCTACTACACAAGAAGTCTTAGCTCAAGAACTAGCTGGTATTCATTCTTTCAGGTATGTCATTGATTTTCATGTAACTTTATATCATCATCATCATCATCATCATTGTAAGTTTTATGTATACAGAGTATAAACACACTTTAGCTGTTGGTAACTCAATTTTCATTTGTTTTTAGTTTTAACCCATTACAAATAAGGAAGGAAATCAGATTCAGTTTTGAACAAAGGAAATTTATCCTAAAGTGCAATTGGAAATTTGAAAACAATGAAAATGCATAAAACAGTTTAAGTGGGAGTTTCAAACAAATCTATCCACATGTCTAAACCATCAGTTGAATTAGAGATAAGTTTGAAGCAGATGGAATTTTCAGAATGCCCACAAGAAATGTTTTAGAAGACTGCAGATATTGATGAACCCCACAAAGTAAGAAAGGGTATTAGAAACATATTGTTAGAGTTCCAGAAAATCTGCATGGCAAGTAAATCATGAGAGAGGAATCTCAAAGTCAAGCATCCGTCACGTTTTAAATTGCTATATTTGGAACGGTTGATAGTCCATGCTCCCAATGAAGATGATTGTGGATTTTTTGAGATTGGTACTTGGCAAGATGTGTGAAAGATTCACACTTTCCAACAAAGATGGCTTGGAATGATAGGGCTACATTTAAATTAAATGGCTCGATTAACTGTCACAATTGCACTTACTGGTGACCTGAGAATCTGCATATTATAGAGGAACATCATGTTAATTTGCAAGGAGTTACTGTATGGTGTGACTTATCATCAAAAAGATTAATTTGACCATTCTTTTTTTACTGTACTGTGACTGGTCCATATACTTAAACTTGCTGTGACATTATGTCATGCCAAACATTCAAAAGAACTTTGATGGTGGAGTTTTATTTCCAGCAAGATAGTCCATCCCACACTACTAGAGTAATGTAAGGGCCTGCCTTGATGAGATTTTGCCAAACAGGTAGACTGGATGAAGAGGTTCTGCAGAATACCTCTCATGTTCACTGGACCTCACACCATTAAACTTTTTTATGGTGATATTTAAAAGATAGAGTTTATGGTACAAAACTTGCAACAGTCAATGAATTGAGGACAGCCATAGAATAAGAATATGCACTAATACTAATGAAATGTTTTTTGATATTTGCAATTTCATAGCTGCATATTATCAGCAGTGCTTGGACGAGAACAGTCATAAAGTTTGAAAACTGACATTCATAAAAACAAAATGAAATTCTGTCTGTAGATTTTATTAAACTTTGAAAATGAATTGTATTTAATAAACACTGATATAATAATCATTCAATGTGATTAATGTGATTTTACATTTTTTGATATACCGTGCTTACATTATAAGCAATGGCATGGCTCTGTGGTTACAAAGTTTGCTTTAAAAAAATCATCATTTTAGGTTCTCTCCCACTGCTAAGTAAACTTCTTAAACACACAGCCATCCCAGAACCTGTATTTTACTATTATCAATAATTATTTTTACAGGCATTTGGGCTCTCAATTAGCAGAACTTGAGAAAGTTATTAACAAGATGTTATTAGCAGAACTTAATAAATATGTTACTGCAAAACTAAATCGGCCAACAGTTGATCCGCAACCTTTATCTGATGATGTAAGTAATCAATGATGTTTTTTAAGTTTCAAATTTCTTTTAATATTAGAATTTAGTATTGTGTCTTTTTTTTTATATGCTTGCATGCATGTGTGCTTATGGCAATCAAGATTATTGAGATGTAAATTTTGTTCACACACAAATTATGTATATACATGAAAGTGTGTATATATGTTCATCAATGTTTGTCTATAATTTTATCATCATCATCTTTTAACCCTTTTGATATTAACCCGCCTAAAACCGCTGGCTCTGTAGTATAAATATCTTGTTTGCAAAAGTTCTGAATTAAAATCTTCGATGAAACCTTAGTCACAATTTATGTTCCTAACACTATCTTAATGATAACTAAGTTATTTTCGTAAATTCTTTGTTATATTTATAATTAATTGAAAGAAACACAGAACATCTCAACAGAAATATAGTAACAAAAGGGATAATGCCTGTCTTCTCTGCTAGTTAGGGTTGGATCGATTGACAGGATCTGATTGGCCAAAGGACAACATCATGCTTGCTTTGGCGTGAATTTGTGGCTGGACTTCTTTCTTAATATCAACCACTTTATAGAGTGTACTGGGTGCATTTTTTTCTGGACCAACACTATTGAGGTTGCTATGTATCTCAAAAGACTAGATTCCTCTTTGAAAGAGTGGACTACAGTAGAGGGAGGCAGGTTTTTGTTAGGTAATGCAAAGCTAAAGAAAGGGTCAGAATAGGTTTCTTGCTATAGAGGAAACACTTGGTAG
The DNA here is from genome assembly GCA_029874955.1 of Octopus insularis. Taxonomy (NCBI): domain Eukaryota; kingdom Metazoa; phylum Mollusca; class Cephalopoda; order Octopoda; family Octopodidae; genus Octopus; species Octopus insularis. The sequence continues at coordinate 6,082 of JARUKP010001006.1, forward strand.
ATTGCATTATGCAAGAGTGGGTGGGAATAATCAGGATGGAGTTAGAAAGACAGATCAACACGATACCAAGGCGTGGTTAGAGATGGAGTAGGAGTGCAAATGTACTGAATGATGAACCAGGGTTGGAGCAGGGGAGGTTTCAGTGGTAAATATAAGTTGGAGGAAATAAAGGAAAGAATAGACAATGACTAGAGATTGGTTAGGGTTCAAAGGTAAATATAATGAATGGTGGACAAGATTGGAGGGGTGATCAATGATACTTATAAATTAGTAGGAATGTCAGAGACATTAGGTGCTGACTGGCAGTATGGAGTGAATGAAGAGCTGTAGAATAGTAATAATACAAAAGAAGGATGAGAGAGAGAGAGAGAGAGATGATGTGTGAGTAGGTAACTTGTAAGAATGTGAAGGAAGTGAGAGAGATATAGTGTGTGGGGTGAGTGAGAGATGTGTGGTGCAAATCAGTAGGAAGTAGTTTAGAGGAGGGTGAGAAATAATTTGGTAACACAGATGGGTGATCAATGTAAAATATGAATGAAGGACTGTAAAGGGAGTGGGAAATATATAGTGTTAGCTGCAAGCCAAGATGAAATTATTCTTTGGAGAAGGAGAGAGATAATTTATAACATACAAAAGTAAGGTGATTCATGTAAAATGTAAATGGGAAAGGACATTGTTAAGAATGAAGAATGGATCTCAAGTGAAATGGTTCTGGGTAGTAAAAAAGGTAACTGGTAGTGCAGAAAAAGATGAGAAATATGTGATTCAGCCTTTGACTAATTACAGTAGAGAATATCAGGTAGCCCAAAGGGCAGCTAGGCAACAGGTTTACATAGCAAAAGGAATGGCAGAAGGTAAGAAGTCTTCCAATGTCCTACAGTATGAGGATCAGAGATGTGAGGTGTTCAAGATTGCGAAGCAGTGTTATCAGAGGTGGGTGGGTGAGAAATTTGTGTGAATGGATAATGATATACTTATGCTTAGTGACTCAAAGAAGAAAGATGCATGAAAATGCTATTATGAAAGTTTCTTAGATGTGGAGAATGATTAGGAAAAGGAGAGTCTTTCAAATATTGAACCAGTTGAGGGACCAGCTATCAGAGTTGATGGTAGTATAATAGATATGGCAATTATGGATATAAAACTGGGAAAGCCCTGGACCATTTCAAGCATACCATTATCCATTTGCACACATTTCTCACCTGCCACATCTCTACTCTCTCTGATAACACTGCAAGGTCATCAGTATATAGTAGTTTCCACAGGCATCCCATTTTGAATTCCTGTGTTGTGGCCTGGAGGACTATGATAAATAATAGTGGACTGAGAATGGAACCCTTGTGTGTTAAATTCATCACTGTATTCATGGCTGACTCTACTGACAGCACTGCTGTACATGGCTTGTACAGCTCTAACAAGCCACTCATCTACTCCTAACTTCTGTTGAGATCACCAGATAATAGAACAAGGAACTTTGTCAAAAGGTTTCTCCAAGTTGACAAAAGCCAAGTACAATGGCTTACTCTTTCCTTCTTCCCCCTCTCACATGGCACCATGAAGCCTTCCTTTTCCTATTTCTCATACATATTATTCTTTTTTGAATTGACCATTGCTCAAGTCAGTAGCTTCTTTTTTTGCTCTGGCTTTGTCTAATTTTAAAATTCTTTCCCTCAAGGCTGAAAGCAGTATTACATGCAATTGTTAAGTCACTGACTTTATATTTTTCTGTTGCTGTCCTTGTCTATATACTTGTTCCATTTTTTAGCTGTTCTTCTTATAACTTGTTTTTATTTACCACTTGGTTTTTAAGCATTATCTTTTTTCTATTACTTGTCTCAACTTTTTTTTAATAACCTTGTTTATCTGTCATGTCCATTCATCTATCCTGCAACAACTTATGATACTGACACCACCGGATTTGGCCATTTTTGAAGTAGGTAAATATGTCTGTGGGACTAATAATGAATCAAAAACAATCCAGGAAAATACAAAAATAGACTTGGTTACCCCAAGAAAATAGAGTGGATATCATCATCATCATCATGTCTGTTTTTCCATGCTGGCATGGGTTGGATCGTTTGACAGAATTTGGTAAGCTACAAGGCTGTACCATGCTTCAGTGTCAGCTCTGTATAGTTTTAATAGCTGGATGTCTTTCCTAACACCAACAACTTACAGAATATTCTGGATGCCTTTTTCATGCCACCAACTCTAGTGAGGTTGCTGTGTAAACTTGCAAGACAGGAAAAGAAGAGGAGAAAAAAAAATTCTGTATCTTTCTGCAGAGGAGATAAAAGGAAAGTGGTAATGGGGTGCTAGAGCAAACTCTCAAGGTACAAGAGGGTGAGCGTAACAGAGGATACAGACAGTAAATGAGAGGGTATGAGAGAGTGAATACTTTCATGAGAGCATGAAAGGGAAGTAACAGATGATTAAAGATGGAGGTAGAGGTGAACATAGTGAGTGATGAACAAGGGTGGTGGTGTAGTTGAAAGGAAAGATCAGTATAGAGAGGGGTATAGTGAAGATATAAGAATGGCTCAGGAAAGAAAGTAGCTCAAAAAGTAGTCAGATAATGTGCAATGTATTGGAGCAGTGAGGAGAGGAGAGATACAGAGTTATATAAAGTAAGTGGGGCATGATGATAGATATTAGAGGGTATTGAGAATAATAGCAGATAAAAGGTGTTAAAAGTGGAGGAGAGAGAGAACAGTTGATAAGGAATGGAAGTGATTCCAGGATGGGGTGAGAAGGTTACCAAGTGGGAGGGGATGTAATATGTGCTGATTCTGCTCTCAGGTGACTATAGCAGCTGAGTTCTACCATAGATAGAGTATGAGGATTGGAAGAAATGCTTGATGGGGCAGAGAGAAAGGATTGAGGACAGGGCCCTGCACATACAAACATACTAAGTGGTTTTAAGGTGTCATTTTTGCTGTGATGGATGGGTCTTCTCAAGCACAGCAAATCACCAATTATCCTGATGCTCTGTTATCTCCTCCATGAGGATCAGTCTTCAATACATCATCTTATGTCTACCCTTTTCCACAAGTTCTATTCACTTTAAGTGATCAGTACTACTTTATGCAACTATCCTTGTCCTTACACATCACATACCAAACTAGTGCAGTTTTCTCTCTTGCACACTACATTTGATTTCTCTTATGATTACATTTCCCTCAATATATTGGCACTTTGTCCTACATGCATATTGATATTACACATCCAACATTACATACTGTCTTCATGTGTCCTCTGAACTCAGAACTCCTGTCTCACTACTGTGTAGCATTGCTTACAAACACAAGCATCATATAATCTGTTTTTTATTTGGAGAGAGAGAGAGAGAGAGACAGACAGACTTTTTGTTGCCAACAGAGGTAATAGCTCTATGAACTCTCTCCATCTTATTTTTGAAATTACACAATTATACTTAAAGAACATCCTTCTCCACTGTTAATTAGGTTGCCTAGGTAACAGAAACGTAACTACTGTTTCTAGGGAACCTCCAAAGCATTTGAGAAAATCAATTTCCCATGGATCCTTGGTTCTTATGGTACGTGTGCATCTTTGACCTATGAAGACTATTTTCTCTATTAGCCTTCCTGTGACTCCACTGCATCTCTTGTACATTCATATTTCGCTTGGATACACCATATAAAATTCCTGCCTACAACTTTTCTACATATCAAGCAGGACTATTTACCTGTAGTGAGTAGTCATTATTTTCCAGCTTGCTAGAACTTTGGTCTTTACTAAGTTAACTTTAAGGCCATTCAGTTCCAAGTTTTGCATCCACACTTGGAATATTTTCTGTAATTCTGTTACAGAATCTGCTATGAGATCATCAGCTTATACTTGTTCCTAGAGGCAGTCAATTTTTAATTTCTCTGTTATGAGCTGGAGGACAATGATGAAAAGAAGAGGATTGAAAGCTGAATTCTGGTGAACACCTTCTTATACACTTAATTCCTCACTCTACTCATGGCTAAGTCTCACCTTACTGACAGCACCCCTGCACATGGTTTGTATGGCTTTTGCAAGCCATCTGTCTAC
>JARUKP010001007.1:0-10135 GCA_029874955.1 Octopus insularis
AGATAGATAGATAGATAGATAGATAGATAGATAGATAGATAGATAGATAGATAGATAGATAGATAGATAGATAGGTGAAAAGTATTTTTATTTCTATTTGAATGACTCAATTGCCGAGAGATTTCCGATTTCATTTCATGCAAGAGGATACATGCACATCAATGTTTGTGTCTTGGTTTTCCAGTTTGATGCTTCGGTCCGTTTCCTGAGGCGGGGAAATGAGAAACACCTACATTCAACCATACGCTGAGATATATAATGGTTCATACATTTATTATTTGGTTTCATGTAGATAAATAGAAAATGCCTTAATGGAAGTAAATATATGTCAGGTTGAGCAAGATTATATACCTATTGTATTTGCAACAACTGGGCAATACAGTTTTCTGGTTAAATATTTCCGTTTAAATAGATACATTTTTTCCTCTGAGCACGGCCCAATCAATGAAACAATATACTGTATGCCACAATCCCTAATTCTAGTAAAATTAAACGGAAAATTTCGCATCAAAGGTTAGTTGATGCTGCCCGAGTGTAGGTTCAGGTAGGGATTAGTCTATAATAATTAATATTAACAAAAAGTAATACTATTGCAAGAGAAACTTATAAACTTGCAAACGATAGATTCCCTTAACATTGTCGACATTTCCCTGGCATAATTTTTGCATTAATTTCATCGGCAATCATGAATGTATTTAGGTCTTCACGTTACATTATACTGTAGGGGGAATATTGCTAACATTATTATCCTTATCATTATTCTTTTAACTCCTGGAAACTTGTATGTGAAATGAGCCTCCAGCCTAAGCATGCGGTAACTTGCTATTTGTTCCCTTCAAAACATCTTGTAATTTCCTTGCGATTCTCACAGTTCCAAGGAGGCACGCATGATGATAGCAGCGCAAACGTTTTATCACTATAAAGAAATTATTCGTGCAAGTCATTCAGTGAAAAAGCTGAACATTGATACGTCATCTTCGACGAGTGAGCCTATTTTAATCATCATCGTCGTCATTGTCGTCATCGTTGTCGTAATCATGATGTTGATGATGATCATCACCATTATCATCATCATCATCATCCTCATCCTCATCATCCTTATTTCTCATCGCAGGCTTTGTTGGAAGTCCTGGAGTCTTGCATGCATAGCGGGTTTGCTACCTTTAGCCTACCATTACATACTATCCCATCTTTACAGCTATCTGATAATTACGTGATTATTTTGGCCGTGGCAAGAGGCAAAATATTTGTAACAGTTCTACTGGGCACTCTATTGCAATTTCTTTAATAATCATCTTCATGCGTTCTGATACTGTTCCCAAGGACCCAACAATAGGTGGCACTATCTTCACCTTCCTTTTCAATAGGCGAGCTATTCTGTACTTTAGAGGGTTGTATATTTTTGCCCTCAGCTTTGACTATTCGTGGGTAAAAGAGGCATGTAACATCGACTGTTGAGCACACTTTGGGTCGAGGGAGCATTGAGTGCATATCTTTCACCACCACTAGGTTCGACCTGTTATGATCTAGCAACCTGATCTGTTTGGATTTGGAAATCGAAGGGGAATATGCAAGTCTCCGACTCCGCCATATTTTACGGTTTTGTCTCACATTACGGCTTGCCTCTCCCTAGCCCCAACTTTTCTTAGTTTACAATATAGCACTTTGCTACCTGATCGTGTTGCCACATCCGGTAGTAGTTTTGGGGAAGTTTAAAGTATTCATTTATGATATGGGCAATAGTTACATCCACTCTATTGCATTTGTAGCACAGCGAAGACACTTACTCATTCCACTCGCTGATACTCCAGTTCGTGACAAATATTTGGCCTTGCGCTGCCAAATAGAATGCTCTCAGTATCATGTTTTAATCTTCATTTTTCCAGACACTAGTCCCACAAAGAGTAATTCTTCTTCCTGTCCTTTTTATACTTTTTCCTTTGTTTTTTTTCCTTTTTTCTTCAGCCCTCAATGCTCCCTCGCTCCTAACTGATAATAGCAAGGTTTTCCTTACTTTGGGCTAGGTATCTTATTAAGCTCTCGAGTTCGATACGCACGGAGTCTTCCAAACTTATCAGTCCTCTTCCTCCATTTACTCTCTTCATGTATAGCCGACCAGTGTCTGCGCGTGGATGATGAGCTCCATGTATCGTTAGGAGTTTTTTGACTTCCTGTCCCTCTCTTTTAGCTCCTCCTCTGTCCACTTCAGGATTCCAGTGCCATACCGAACTACTGCGACTGCGCGTGAGTTTATTGCCGAAATTATGTCTCTGGCATTCAGTTTTGAAGCCAAATTATTATTATTGTGTCCATGCTGCGCAAATGGTGCCCATCGTCGTTCTCTAAGTGTAAGCATACTTCTTTAAATTTCTCTTCGTAACATACTCAGGAAAGAGAGGGTTTAAAAGCACTCAGTGCCTTCACTAATTAGGAAATACACTGGTATTTACATCATCGTCTGCAATCTAAGAATTATATTATATCATACAAAAATGTCAACAATGTTGACTTATGAGAAAAGAGGAGAAATGAGAGGTGGTAATTATGGATGTGATAGCGATTCGGTAGAGCTCGTCGCTTGCCGCGAAGAAAGAAAGTGAAAGCAAAATTATCGGTGAAGTTTTTTAACAGAAATTTTGCGGCAGTACCATTGCCACCAACTATAATACATGCATGAACTGCTAGTAGCCACAACAAGCCAAGAAATATCTGCAGTAATTTCATCACCTCCATCACCACCAACAAAGATAATAATGGACCCCTCCATTGTAATAGCTCTCATTTAGTTATTCTTAAGAAATAGGTTTTTCTGGCTCTGCCAAACTTGACAATGGCTTCACATTTTGGTACAAGGCCACTAGTTTTTGAGGAGATTACATCGACCCTGCAAGGATGAAAGGCAAATTCAACCTCGCAGGAATTTGAACTAAGCATATTGTCCGGCGTGCTAACGATTCTCCTTGCTCGCTACCTTGTCAGACTTTATAATAGTAGTGATAACAGCATTAATAACAAACACAACAGAAACAACATTGACGATGACAATGAAAAAAAAAAAAAAAAAGCAACGAAAATGAGGCGAAGGAGAATAATAGCACCGAGAATGAGGAAAGTACTATTATTACTAATATAAGTGTTCCTACCACTGTAGCGACGGCCAGAAAACTGATTCTGCCACCAATCTGTCGACCAACAACACAAACCCTATCCATCATCATAACTAGCACTTCCCCACAAAAAAAAAAAAAGAAAAAACTTTTTCACTTCCTCCACATCATTTCCACATTCATTGAAGCCGCCTGAAATACAAGAAACAACGGCAGCAACGATAACATAACGTATAAACAGCATATAGCAAGATCAGCGTAAAGGGCTGCAGGAACTGCAAAATAATTGAACAAGTTTCTCTGAACAGAAACAAACAAACATGCGGTTAGCGCAAAAGCTCGCCAGGAAAAGGTGAGAGGAAAGCCACATTAGCAGTACCCTTAGAGCTTCTGAAAAGAATGCAGCACCGCAAAAACAAACAACAATGACATACAGTGTGTGTCAGTTAAGAAAAGACCACAGCGCCTATATGGAAGAGAGCTTTTAAAAATACTGAACGATATCGACTTCGTTACTCGGGCCAGACAATATGGGGGTATAGAAGTAAGATTTTTCTCCGAACCTCATGCATAGGAACATGCTACGTAATTACATGCAAGAGTAAGGATTTTGTTCTCACTCTCACGCACATGAGACGTTTGGTGGGTGATTGCATGCATTATCCTAGAGAGAGGATCTCATTACTGGACGAAAAACATTGCTTTGAAAATTGGTCAAGAATTGGAGAGGAGTTCCTAATCGAGAAATAACCTGAAACACTTGGAAAAAAATCCAGAACCCAAATACATGATATAGTGGGGAGCAGAAGGCCGAGTTCACACACACGCGGAAGCATCTAAGAACCTACTGAACAAAAGAGAAAACATCAGAACAAAACACCGCCACCACGACTACCGCCACGACGACCACGACGACGACCACCACCACAATGATGTTGACATAGCTATTACAGGAGGCCTATTTTGGGGCGAAGGGAAGAACAAGCAAAAAGGACTAATCTAACCTAAAAATCAGACCGGACGGCGGAGACAACAGTGGTCAACCACTTGATACTCATATAGACACAGACAACAAGAAACTGAAAGCAAAATTTTAGTTGACATTAGATTTCTCCGCAAAAAAATCAACGAAAGCATTTTAGAGAGACCTTTCAATGAACTCAATTACGGAGATGATCGGATTATCAGTCCGTTTCGAAGACCAAGATAATTTTACCTCTCTCTTTCTTTTCTCTGACCAACACGACCATGTTTAGAGTAGGATTTATAGGTTTAGACGCTGATCCCTTTCGCAACGATCTCAGGTTAGTAAATGCGGGTGTGGTGACAATCGATGAGATCAGGGTTATAAGAATGCACATCTTCCTGACAACCTTCTACAACAACGAAGTATCTGGGTCAGAAGACGGGATGGAAATGTTTTTGAAAAGTTCAGATTTCGAACTGATGTTAACCAAAACAAGTCGGATGTTTTGGACAAGAGCAGCAGCGAAAGCCGCGCCTTGAAATTAGGGGATGCTTATACCTTGATGGTAGAAGGGTGTGCAGATTTCTTCAGGCGTCTAAAAAAATTCTTAGAAACGTCTTGTTCTTCAGCGTTAGAGGGCGACTCGCAAAACTGCTCTAACAGATTCAAGTTGCTGACTTGATTTCCCGAATGCACCTCTATGAGCATAGAGCAATTGCATCGAACTATTCAGATCGTATTTAAAATTGAGTATTTGTTAGGCCAGTGGACAAACATAGTGTAGGATTCCTATAATTCAAAACTGTTGGTTGCACAGATTACAGATTTGTGAGCTGCACAGTTGATTTTATGGAACGCATAGATAATGACATGGCTATTGGAAACTGAATGCGTCGTTCCCAGAGCACAAAGCCTTACACTGATCGAACTAACGAACTAGTTATGTTGACTGGAGCATTTGTCAGTAACTGGCGCTTGGGCTCCCTGAAGAGAGTGACTTGTGTACCAAAGAAGTAGCGATAAGACAAAAATAGATTGTGCAAGGAGGAAATCGCTTGGTTTGGAGGGTACAGCTTTACGTATATATGTCGACATCTTGGCAGACATCTACTACAACTACCAGAAGAACAGGAGAATTTCCAGTTCTGTAAGCCGAGAAACTGTAGTACACACAAGGAAATACGCGAGCGAGGGGAGCATAATTGATATTCAAGACATTTTCCTCGTGCGATTCGTTGAAAGGACGGGTTACAAACCTAGCGCCAGTATAGTTCTGATTAATTTCGATCGATCGAAAGTTATCGAGTGTGCTGATCATCGCTACTTGGTGGCTGTTCTCAGTGCAACCTGTTTTAGTCCTGTTTATAGAGGTTGAATTGTTTCAATGCACTGCAACATTTGCTCGGTTTAAATGGACACTTAGCGAAACTATTTCGAATCATGTGTTCCTGCCATCATGATTTGATTTTGCACTGAATCTCAAACTGAACTGGGAGACGAGAGAAACGCGTCAGCATATGCAAATGACGAGACTGTATTGGTGTTGAGCACGACAGAATCTTAAGTGGTTGGCATCGTTCCAAAGATACGAGGTGGTGATAGGAGCAAAGATTGACCTGGAAAATTCGGTGGGTTTGCTTTTCGGTGCTTGGAAAGGTAGGTACACGTCGTCGGGTAAAGTCACGGGATACTGAACAATTGGATCTGTTTATTGCCTAGGATTTAGCTTACTTCGAACTTGTAGGGGGGTAGGAATAGGATGGGGTTACGAGCATCATATAATAATAAGCTGCGAGGACGCTATCCTTGAAAAGTTGTGGATAGGTGGCGAGTGTGTGCTTTGCACTAGTAATATATTATCATCAGATCGTCGTGCCTTGCACTAATTTTCGTCCGACCAGATTGCAGCGGATGCCCTTTCGCTCCTTGTGGAGGGAATGCATTCCACTGCTTAGAGGACCATCTGCTGCCAATACCCTATGTGCTGATGGCTTGGCATTTTGTGATTGATGATATACAGACATGCGCTGAGGCTACGACACATGCAAAAATTCTTGGATTGTGAGTATGTGTGGTTGCCCTTTGTCATGCACTTTTCTCCAGCATTTCATCTCTTTGATAGAACTGCAGTTCTAGGCCAGGCAGAGACTTAAACTAGGTACCTGGAATATGGAATGTTGCTAGGTGCTCACAAGTCGGTATTGCACCTATTATTTCTTTGTTAGGATCAGTTAAGAACTAGTGGTGATGGAAGGCGACGGCGTTCTTAAGGAATTCTGGTCGTCGACGAGAAGTAATCGGATGGTCTGTTCCGGGAACAATGGATAATTTCCAGAAATTCCCAGTTGGCGGTCCAAGCGGGAGACGTTGTTGGTTCGAAACAATCTCTGGAGGTACAGTAGTACTGTTAGCCGGGCCTATTCAATATACTTGCTGAATGACGAAACTGTTATACACGCTAACGGCTGAAGTTTTTGTCGAAAAGCTGCGATCATGTGTAGGATGAATCCGGCTGTCAGCTGAGTCTATCGTTAAAAAAGTACCTCATTGTCTTCTCTTGGCCTGGAAAGGCAGATATTTTTTTTTCTTTATTTGTGGCCATGATGAAAGAAGTTTTGTAGTGAGTATGACTGAAATGTGTGAAAGTAGGCACATTTCTCATCGGCCAAGCTCTCATCAACTTTTTCAAGTTTCTCTTGAAGAGGACGGTGAAGGTCAGAGGGAGCTGCTGGCCCCTACGTAGTTTTTGTAAAAGGTGGATGAAAATTGGAAACATATAAATTGCTTGATATCCAACTGCACTCTGCAGTACATTTTTTTTGTTTTTGGGTTAAGCAAACAATCTTTTTGTAGAGTCAGGATATTTATTTTGATATACAATAACTCAGTCTCTGTAAATTCCTTTTATAATTGGGATAATAGTAATTTTCCTGCAATTCCAAGCGCTCTGAATTTCGCACTTAAAGCGAAGATATTTTTCTATCTTCCCGTGTTCTTTGTCTCACAAACAAATATCAAAGAGACAAGCGGCATTGATTAAACAATACGCTCGTTCCTCTTTATTGACTATAGCAATATCTGGGTATGGATGTTCTATTTGCCCATCCATTTCAATTTTCATATCCCAAAGTACCTTTACATGGTCGTTTTTAGGGATATGTTCTGGTTTATGGTCATACAAGTTTTCAGCGTGTGCGTGTGTTGGCATAGTGGTTTGTGTGAGTGTGATTTTGTGTGTATGTGGTGTGTATTTACGTGGGAGTGTGCGTGAGTGTGTGTTTTTGCGCATGTTAGCATAGCATTGTGTATGCATATATACGTGTTTTGGAATAGCTCATTTCTATGTGCATAATATCTGCTTATATAAATATGTATGTGTGCTTGTGTGTGTGTGTGTGTGTGTGTGTGTGTGTGTGTGCGTGCGCGTGTGCGTGTGTGCGTGTGTGCGTGTGTGTGCGTGTGTGTGTGTCTGCGTGCGTATTTGTGTTTATCCCCTTCACCGTTAGATAATCGTGTTAGTTTGTTTACATCCTCGTAACGCAGCGCTTCGGCCAAAGAGATCAAAAAAATATGTACCACACTTTAAAAGAATAATGACTGGGGTCGATTTGTTTGAGTAAACGCTAGAGGGAGGTACCCCAGGACGGCTACAGGCCAGTGACTGAATAACGCAAGATTGCTGGAAAACTCCAAGATTCTAACCCATTCGATTCGAATACGAGTCACTAAATGGAATTTAGAGGGCCATATCTAAATAGTTCGTTCTCTCCTTTGCTACATTATCGTCTGGGCCATGTGAAGATCAAAGTAATGGAGATATAAACTAAAAAAAAAAAACGTCGGATGCTTGCTCTGTAAACCATATTAGTGTAATCCCTAATTGATGTCTGATTTTGATTTCAAATTTTGGTGCAAGGCCAGTGATTTCAAAGGTAGCAGTAAGTCAATTAGATCTACCCCTGTGAACAACTGTTGCTTATTATATCAACGCCGAAAAGATGAAAGGTAAAGCTGACTCCGGTGGAATTTGAACTCAGAGCGTAAAGATGGACGAAATGCCGCTAAACATTTTGCGCGGCGTGCTTAACGATTCTGCCAGCCCGACAGTTTTTTTCGTACTTTATTATCTCCACCTTAGCGAAGGCAGTGGTATTGTTTCAGTCACATTTGCTTGCTTGCTTGTTTGTCCGTGGACAAGATATCTCAAGAACCGCCGGATTGATTCGAATGAAACTTTCAGGGATGCTTGGCCTCATAACTGGTACGAACTGATTAGATTTTGGCATCGATCCGGTACTGGACAAAGATTCTGGATTATTTTTCCGTTTTTTTAACTTCATTTTTGAGAGCGATCGGGTTCCTTTTTAGTACTCATGTTTGTGAGAGCAGTCGAGATTATTTCAGATATTCTCATTTTAAAAATCATCTCCGGCTAATCGTTGAGAGGACGTTGGCGTTGCCTTGGCGGAGGTTTGCACTCTCTGAGTGCTCTTATTAATATTGATTTCATATTTTGGCACAAGGTTAATTTCGGGGAGAGGCTAAGTCGATTATATCGACCCCAGTACTCAACTAGTACTTATTTTATAGATGCCGAAAGCATGAAAGGCAAATCGACGTCGGAGGAAAATGAATTGAGAACGGACGAAATGTCGGCAAGCATTTTGTCCGTCGTGATAACGATTCTGCCAGTTCACCGTCTTACAAAGTTGTATAATATTGATTTCAAATTTTGGCGCCAGGTCAGCAGTTTGGACAAAGGTGCGAGTCGATTACATCGACCTAAGTGCTTAACGGCACATATTTTATTAACTCACTAAAGAATGAAAGGCAAGGCAGGTCCCGGTGGAATTTGAACTCAGAGCAAAAAAAAAAAAACGATGAAATGCCGCTAAAGATTTCGCCCGGTGTGCTAACGATTCATTCAGCTCACCACCTTGAACTGATTTCCAATTTTGACATTTGTAAGACAGCCAATATGTATTAATAACTTCTACGCTTAGTCCAGATTAATCCGTTAAATTTGCTAGAATCTAGGAGTGGTTTAGAGGCTCTATTTAAACTTTATCCGTAATCTCATTCATATCACTAGTGTTTCAAACAGGAGACCGTCATAACCACTTTTAATTGCATACAATTTATATATATTATTCGTTTCTTATACATACATACATACATGTACGCGCGCGCACACACACACACACACACACACACATGTACAGGAAGAGCTACAGTTCTGTGAATATTTTGCAGCTTTTAAAATAAAGTATATATAATATATAATATTTATGTTAAATTCAAATTACGACAAACGTAAACAAACAAACGAAGTTTGCTCTTAGAAGCGTTGAGATGTCCTAGAAAGTTAAAGAAGTGATTTTTAAATTCTCAAACGCAGGATAATGCTAATAATATAGCCTGGACAGGATAAACTACCCCTATTTTGCAGAAAAAAGTGTTGGCGGCCAGCTATGAAACACATATCTCCATTAAAGTTGATGGAGATACCTCACAGTACTCCAACTCATTCGGGGTTGCTCTGCAACGTCAGCTGCCTTACAATGGAGATAGTTTTCGACAGACACCCTTGCCTGAAGGTCCAAGTTGACTTCAGTGCAATGATGTTAATTCCTTTCCTTTACTGTGGAATTGTCCACTCACTCTGTTGATTCTGTCAAGAAGAATCCCAAGGTTTTTTGCAAGTTTTCGCTGGTTAAGTCCACCATCAGATTGACTGACAAAGATGCCCTCTTTGAAAATCACACAACACTTTTGCTTCTGGTGTTCAGGATAGGGCTAGTGATTATATGCAATTAACATACTGTAATCTGAAATGCAAAATAATAATAGTAACCCATTAACAAGTTTGACGTACCGGGTAGTGTCCGCAAAAATAAAATAATAACGAGAGGTGTTTATTTACTTTTTAGATGTCTGTATGCTTACCGTCACTCCGTTAGTCTATGTTATGATCACTCCTGTGACCTTCTTCTTCTTCTTCTTCTTCTTCTTCTTCTTCTTCTTCTTCTTCTTCTTCTTCTTCTTTTTCTTCTTCTTCTTC
>JARUKP010001008.1:0-10135 GCA_029874955.1 Octopus insularis
GGGGGGCGAACAGGAACAGTTCTTCAAGTTTCTACCTGTTATAAACTTTTTACCTCTACTGGAATTTGAATTTTATAGAAATATTGAATCTGATATTTCTGAAAAACCGTTAAATTTTTTAGAAATTACAATTGAACATATTGATTTTCATACGCGAAGTATGAATTAGTATTAGTGTAATATATTTTAATTATGGTGAGTCCCGGACCCCTCCGTAAATATTTGGATATCTTTTTATTCTTTAATTGAAATGTGTACTTTTGTTTTCTCGGAGGCTTCATATCTGTAAAGTTCATTGAAGTTTTATTAACTGCATTTAGATAAAAAAAAATTGAGTTTTAAGGAAATTTCTCGCCGAATTAAGACGTCACTACCTAAGTCGTGTATGCTGAGTTTAATGCACCATTCATTTATCAAAGAACGTAGAACTCGCTGAACAGCTGTCATATATAATAGTTATTTTAGTTTAGAATTTTAGGTATTATTATACACTTTATTGATTCATATCTTGATATAGTTTTATAATAGTATGCGAAAAAATAAAATCCTTGCTCTGACAAATACCAAGCATTCGATTGAATTTCAAAATTTGGATGTACTCAATCTTTTAATTCATTACAGAACATTTCATTACAATTCTTTGGGAAAAGAATAACTACATTTAAAGGACACATTAAATTGACGTGTTTAGTAATTAAAGCAAACATTTTGCGTATATCTATTGCATACAACTCAAAAAGAATCGTGGTGGTGTGTCAGAGAAAATTTAGCTATTGTCTACATTTGGCATTCACCTGTTTGATATATTGGAATTAACTCTTATCACAAGTTTGGTTTCCTGTTTGGCTTGTTACTTAATCTATGGTACTTACTTCTGAAAATTGATTACATCACGATAAAATGTGTTGATTGATTTTAAGCTAAATAC
Organism: Octopus insularis; assembly: GCA_029874955.1. Taxonomy (NCBI): domain Eukaryota; kingdom Metazoa; phylum Mollusca; class Cephalopoda; order Octopoda; family Octopodidae; genus Octopus; species Octopus insularis. The sequence goes on from JARUKP010001008.1 coordinate 929, forward strand.
ATTCGACATTCTAGTTTTAGTTGTCTACATCGGGAAGTTGAATGCGTTTCAGTCGAACTCTAACTTAAATGACAGTTGTTTGAGAATCAAATCATTACTTCTTTGGGTATTTATTTCCCTTTGTGGGATCTTTCAAAAAGTATATTTTGCCAAATAATTTTGGGGTCTGCAAAGATGTACTACTGTCACATCTAGGACAGTGCTGTTGCTACGCAGAGAAAACTCCTACAGAGAAGGACAGTGACTATGACCCATTATAGAGCCTGTTAAACTTCTCACTTCTCGGAGGGAGAAAAGTTTCCTTCAAATCAGGGACCTGGCTCAAATACTTATCGAATAGACTGCTAAAGGTACCCGAGATGGTATTAGACTGGGTGGTAGATTAAATGCCACTGTAGCATTTCAACATGAAGAGTTGGAACAAATACTCAGACCGTATCCAAAGGGAAACAACCCAGTTGATGCTAATCAGCTGGGTTGCTTTTCTTTGCGTATAGTCTTGTTGCTCACTTATGTGCTGACTTCTTTCTCTACCACCCCATTGCAGTGATTTCTACTCAGCTGGTTTCATGTCATCTCCCAACTCACTTGTCTCTTGTGTAAACATTGTCCACCACATCTGCCACTACGCTTAGTCTTTCTCCCCAGACAATCAACATCTTGAGTCCGTCTTTGTCTTTTTTCTTCTTGCAGCTATCAGTTTGCAAGTATTTGAGAATATTAACTGCTCTGATCCTACCGCGCAGCTCCTTTCTTCAGACCACTAATTTTGTTTTACTTATAAGATGAAGAGTTGTAGTACACATCCAGCGTACTTGACATATGTCATCCACCAGACCCTCTAAACAAAAATTGCTTAATCCTTTTTAATAATGCCCCATAACTTTTGTCTCCTTGCTTTTCTGTATAAAGGTGGGTGGGAGGTGAGGGTCAAATCAAAAGAAACCTATCAATAAAAGAAGATAGGTGGATACAGGAACAATACCATATAAAAATATTTAATAAGAAGTCTTCATTTGAAATTTAGTAAAAGACTTGCTTGAATTATTTTGTGACAATCTGAGGAACAAAGTGCATTCTAACAGTGTAGCACTGGGGGAATCATCATCATCGTCGTCGTTTAACGCCCGCTTTCCATGCTGGCATGGGTTGGACGGTTTGACTGAGGGGTGGCAAGCCAGAAGGCTGCAACAGGCTCCAATCCAATCTGGCAATGTTTCTACAGCTGGATGCCCTCCCTAACGTCAACCACTCTGAGAGTGTAGTGGGTGCTTTTTACGTGCCATCGGTACGAGGGCCAGTCAGGCAGTACTGGCATTGGCCATGCTTGAGTGGTGCTTTTTGCATGCCACCGGCACGGGAGCCAGTCAGGTGGCACTGGCGTCGACTATACTTGAATGGTGCTGGAGTCCCTGAAATTTGAAGATGTAGTAAATGTGACTGTATAGTCTCTAGGATCATATTTGTATGCAGGAAAATAATTTGTTACATTGTAATATATATATATATATATATGTAATGATAATAAATTTCGAGATACTTTTGCAGTATGGTAAGTTAGTGGAGTTGATGTTTTAAATTACATGTTCTCTATAAAACGAAAAGATTTGAAAATCTTGCTAGTATGCCTTAGATCTCAGATACACACAGAAAATATAGTCAAGATGGTGACAAGGAAATATTGGTTGTGAGTAGATTGGATAAATAAGGTTTTATTAATATTTTAACTTCTAAAAGAATTGGAAAATATTTCCAGAAATAATATCATCATCAGAATATTTTAAGATTTAAATGTGACGAATTATAATTGAAAAGGTTTCTTGCATATGCAAGGAATCACTTCACTTCAGGTTTGTTTTTTGGAATTACAAACAGGCCTAAGGAATAATTGTGTCAATTGCATTGGTCTCAGCAATTTGCGAATGGTAATTGGTCCAGTAGAGTTGGTATGAAATGCTTTTAAGGTTAAAGGCAAATACCATACAGTAGAAGTAAGCTCTCAGAGAGTTGAACCCACTATCTGATTTCAGTTTTATTTGTAAGGCTTTCACATTGCTTTGGAAATCTTGTGCTTACACAAGAAATAGTGATTTGGAAATATTGGCTCACTGTCACAAATATAAGATGTGAAGTTTATTGAATCAATCCAAAACGATGAAAGACAATATTGACCTTTATCATCATCGTTTAGTGTCTGCTTTCCATGCTGGCATAAGTTAGACAGTTTCACTGATACTGATAAGCTGGAGAGCTGCACCAGGTTCCAGTCTAATTTGGCATGGTTTCTATGGCTGGATGCCCTTCTTAATGCCAACCACTCCAAGAGTGTAATGGGTGCTTTTTATATGCCAGTCACATGACACGTGCATCAGATACAACTAAAGTTTCACTTGGCTTGACGAGTCTTCTCAAGCACTGCATATTGCCAAAGGTCTCAGTCACTTGTCATTGCTTCCATAAGGCTCAAATGTTCTAAGGGTGCTTTTTATGTAACACCAGCATTGGCCATGACTACAGTTTCTCTTGGCTTGACAAGTCTTCCCAAGCATGGCATATCACCAAAGTTCTCAGTCACTTGTCATCGCCTCTGTGAGTCCTAGTGTTCAAAGATCATGCTTGACCACCTCCTCCCATGTCTTCCTGGGTCGACCTTTTCCGTAGGTTCCTTCCACAATTAGAAATCAGCACATTTTTACACAGCTGTCCTTGTCCATGTACATCACATGACCATACCAGTGCAGTTGTCCCTCTTGCACACCACATCTGATACCTCTTATGCCCAACTTTTCTCTCAAGACTCACACTGTTGTACATGCACACTGACATTGCACATCCAGTAACGCATACTAGCTTCGTTACTTTCAAGCTTATGCATGTCTTCTGTGGTCACTGCCGTGTAGCATGGCTGTTCGCACAGGCATCATAATTTGCCTTTCACTCTGAGGGAGAAGCCTTTTACCAACAAAGGTAGGAGTACTCTGAACTTTGCCCAGCCTATTCTTATTCTAGCAGCTATGCTCTTAGAGCATCCACCTCCGTTACTGACTTTGTCACCTAGATAACAGAAGTTTACCTTCAGCTTTCCCCACTGGCATTTGATGGAATCTATTTTCTATACATCTTTAGTGTTTATTGTACCTGTGCACCTTCCACACACAAAAACTATTTTCCTTGTTAACCTTCCTCTGATATTGCTGCACCTCTTATGTGTCCATAGCTTGCACCAGGTACATCTTATGGAGTTTCTACCTGAAGGGATTTGTGATTTGTCAGCTTTCTGACTTACTAAGACTTTGGTTTTTGCTAGAGTAACCCTAAGGCCCTTTGATTCCAGACCTTGCTTCCATCCCTGAAATTTCTTAAGTTCTGGAAGTGAGTTGCTGTAAAAATAATGTAGTGAATAAGCTTCAAAGCAAGCTTTGTCCATAGACACAATTTTATGAATATGGTATATGTAATAAAGTTTGAATTCTTGATATAGTATAAACAGTTCAGTAGAATTATTTTACCTCACTCTCATATCATTTTTAAGAACAGGTATTTTTTTCTCACTAGGACTCTTTCTTTTACTATTATTGTATGGTAAAAGTTATAATCATCCAGCAGCATGACACAACATTGAACTTGAACAGCCTTACAACAATTTGTCTCTGTTTTTATTATTGTTCTAAGAGGCACAAAGCTGAATTGTTTCCATTTAACAAAGCTTAAGTTTAATCTGCAAAAGGAACAAGAATATGACTAATTAAATTGTCATCAATGTAATACTGGCACTTATTTTATTAATTACCAAAAGACTAAAGGTTAAAGTTGAACTTGGCATTGAGAGAGATACAGTTAAATACTGTAATACATTTAGTTCAGTTCTAAACTTCTACCACTTGTATCATTTGACACCTTTTCACCTGTCACTCTTATACTCATCATATATCCACACTAGCTCAGTCTTCTCTTGCACACTGTGACTAATTCCTTTGGTGTCCAGTTTTGTTTTCAGTACACCTGTGATCAATTCAAACTTATCATATTACACATCATTTTGCTGCACATGCTTTTTTCTCGTTATCATGCAGCATTGACACAAGTATTCTATTATCTGCATTTCATTCAGTAACAGTGGTAATATCATCATCATCATCATCATCATCGTTTAACGTCCGCTTTCCATGCTTGTGTGGGTTGGACGATTTGACTGTGGACTGGTGAACCAGATGGCTGCACCAAGCTCCAATCTGATCTGGCAGAGTCTCTACAGCTGGATGCCCTTCCTAACACCAACCACTCCGAGAGTGTAGTGGGTGCTTTTACATGCTACCGGCACGAGGGCCAGTCAGACAGTACTAGCAATGGCCATGTTCAAAATGGTGTTTTTACCTGCCACCCGCACAGGAGCCAGTCCAGCACCACTGGCAACACTTAAATTTTTCCACTATTTTACTCTGGCTACTGCTGATGAGTGATGGCCTAAAAAAATCTTGATTAAGACTCTTAGATTGGACTTTACAAATTTCACCTTACAGACCATGTCACTTAAGTTCCAACCACATGGAAACACAGTGTACTGTATGTTCATCCCAAGCATGATAACATTGGAAAATGTATTCTAAACTAATAATAATTGGAAAGGTAACAATGAGTTTTCATAAACCCACAAAAGGCTGCTGGCTTTTGACTTAGAATTGATAGCTACTAATGGATGAGCATACTACTGCTAAGCCGTTAAAAGGAACCCCAGGTCTGTTATGTGCATGTGACAATCTTTTCTGGGATGTCTGAAATTTTAGGGATATACTACATAACAGAAGTTGTGTCCCAGTGATGTAACTGGTTTTGTCATTGGGTGTCTATTTAAAAATAATATCTAAAATATACTCTCCTTCCTTTTCTACAATGCTCTTCCATCTATCTAGTAGACTTGCAAGGCCACTCTCCCAAAATCCAATTGCTGGTGGGGACAAATACTCCTCCAGTACTGTTCTGACCTCATCTATAGAATTCATATTTTTTCCACCTAAATGATTTTGAAAACTGGAATAAATGATAATCAGATGAGACAATGTCTGGTGAATATGGTGGGTGGAGCATCGTTTCCCATTCAAACTGCTCCAGCCTTTGGAATGTCATCATTACTGTATGTAGCCAAGCATTACCCTGATGGAAGAACAACTTTCATCGTGAAACGAAAGATGGTCGATTTTTCTTTTTCTAGCACTGACTTAAACCGCTCAAGCTGCTAGCAGAAAATCTCCTTTTTTATAGTTTGATTTGGGTTGAAAAGATCAAAATTGATTAAACCTTTCATGTCCTACCAAACAGATAAAAACACCTTATGCAGGTGAAGACTTTCTTTAACCTGGGGTACCCATGTTTCTCCTTTCCCTACCCACTGTCTTCAGCGATTGACATTTTTATAGAGAATTCACTTCTAGCACGAGTCACTATTCGTTAAAAAAATAGGTTCATTCGTGAGATATGATAACAAAGAAGAGCACACAATCACTCTCTGCGTGCGATTAAACTCTGAAAATTTGTGAGGAAGCCATTTACCCAATTTGCTGACTTTTCCGATGGCACACAGGTAACTTTCAGGAAAATGGATATTTTTTAATGAAACTTTCTACAAATATACTTCGGACTATGTAGATTCCAAGCAAATTGAAATTTTGAGGGAAGACAATCGGGGGATTATTTTTGAGAACTGTTCCCCACTCGGGGGTTTTCGGAACAAGTCGTCCATAATTTCTCTGTTTTGTGCGTTTCTGTATCCGTAGATTTCTACTCAAGCAACAGGCAATGAAGGCAAATGAAGCCCTAACTAGAAAACTCATGCTAAAAGTAACAGCTAAATGTCTGGTACATAGATATATGTTATCAAGACGATTTATTTGTTGCATACGATTTGTTTTTCACTTTACGTAAATTCCCAGGTAAAGGGTTCTAATAGAGAGGCAGAAGATACCAGAAGCAAAAGTAAGGAATATCCACGCACAGTTAAGTATAGAAGTATAAAGCATAATTTGTTATATAATCTCTATAATAAACATGATATTGAATGGAATAATTCCCTGTTTGAACTTTTTCAATTACATATATGTGTGTGTGTGTGGTAGAAATCTGGATGCACAAAACAAAATGAAACAGATGTGGACAACTTCAGAAACACATATGAGTGGGGAACAATTCTCAATAAGAGCCTCCAATTGTTTTCCCCACCAAATTCCTGTCCTCGGAATCTACATAGTCTGAGGTTTGTTTGTATAGAATTTCATTAAAAAATATCCATTTTCTTGAAAGCTTAAGACAAATTGAAGTGGACTCCAACACATATTCATAGATAATTTCATTAAAAATATCCATTTTTCTGAAAGTTATGATCATCCAAAGTTGAGGGTGCAGAAATTTGTAGTTATGTCGATTCAAAAAATCCGGTAGTGCAAGTAAAAAAAAAAAAAAAGGTCCATCAATATTCAGAGGAATATTTAAAATATGGATTAATACCCACTATCCACGATAAACTTTCACCAAGTTATGGGTGAAAAACTCGGATCTTGTGAATTTTCTGAAGTCCTCTCCCCACCCCTTGAAAAAAGATAAAGTAATGTGTAAGAGCAGTGAATGTTATAAAAACAAAAAAATTCCACAAGCAGTACATTTTTTTTGTTTTTATGAACTTATAATATGATACATATCTTTTGTAAATTTTAAAGATTTATGTCGCAAGGAAAATAATGCTTCTTACATGGTCAGTTTTGACTTCATTCGTCATAAGATCACAGATTACACAATAGTTTGGATTCATAAGATCGAGTACAAATAACTTTACATTGAATTTTCCTTTTTTTTTGTCTAGATATGTAACACAATGTCTGACTGTTTCAGAAATATTCTCGTCGTTGTTTCATCAGAACTTGATATACAATGAATCTGCAAATACCTTTGAAAACAGTAAGGAGAGGACTCCTGATCAGGTGTTTGCCCTTTTTGTGGGGAGCATTTAAGGGACTGTACACATTGCCTTTACAGGACCCCTGAGACCTATTATATATATTCAGGATCTTTTCTGTTGCTGTCAAAGTTTTTGAAACTAAGTGAAAATTTTCAAATTTGGTACATTGATGTAATTTTTCACACTGAATCTAATTTTGTTATTCACTTGTTCCAAAAAGTTTTAGGAAAATGTTACAGATGTTTGAACTTTAATTTTTACCCAATCAGAAAACAGGATTTGGAAGATGGCATTTTGTGAGTGTTAGCTGTCTCTGACATAAAAAGTTTTAATAAGTTTTACTGAATAAAGTCATGTGAAATGTTGGAACAGGCATGTAAACAATAAGAAAAAAAATCCTCAAGGAATTTAAAAATTTTTTTGCAAAAAATTACAAAAGTACAAACTACATTAAATTACAAAACAAAAATAGTTCATTTCATGTAAATAATTGATACATTTTTTGTAGCAAAAATTAAAAAACAAAAGTTTGAGATACAGTCTAGAAGTTTTTTCTCAAACAAATTAGAATTTTATTTCCTGTGCCACATATTATAACCATAAATTTCAAGATTGTCAGAAGTCACTGAAAATTGTGTTTCCTGGAGGAACTGATTGACATATGCATTCCCCAGGTGTATTGCGATTCCGACGTGGCACCATATAAACAAAAATATGTCTGGTCTCACAACACACTCCTCTGAAAACCTACTGTTCAGGTAGCAAGCACCTTCCCCAATTGTATTTACATCTTGAAAAGACTGCTTCATTTATCTCAACAAATTTCCCAGGACTGCTTATCTGAACTGGGTTGTGGAGTAGGTCCTCCATACGTATTTCACGAGCATAGCTATTGTAATCCCCAGTTCTTCAACACAAAGCCAGACTGAAGTCAATTCCTTGACCCATGAGTAAAGGAAAAAAAAGCAGTGCCTCCTTCCATCAACGTATTTGCTCTGGCAGACAACCTTTTTGGGAGCACCAACTGTAAATTTTCACATAAAGCTTCTTGTTCATATGGTGTCCTTTTCTACATAATTTTCTTTTAAGGATAACACCCTTCTCTTGTAAGAAACCACATCTGCCTAGGTTTTGAATTTCTCCATCATATTTGAAAGGTTAAATGAGTTGGTTGCAGCCATGCATCTATTTAGGTTGAAGAAGTCCAGGAAAACAGAGTTCAAAATTATGAAAATGAGGTAGTGAGAGGACAACAAAAAATATCGGTTCGTTTCTCAAAAGAACAGGTGAAAATGACAAAAATGAGGTAGTACAAACTCAGAAAATAGGCATTTGTGAAAGAAAATAGATAGGTAAAGATAATACATGTGGTTGGTGTTTTAAAGAAACTATACCTTGGCTTGTTACTATGGAAATGAACCAATATGCCTGTGGCTTTTGATTGGCTAAAATTACCCAAAATTTGTATACTTCAAAAGCTATTAACTTTTTATTTATTAATTTATTGCAAAAATGAATTTCATTTCCGTAATTAGCATATAAAACCACGTCAATACACTAAATCTGACAATAAGAACAAAATTTTAAAAAATGAAAACTGACAACAGAAAAGGTCCCATATTAACCTTTAACAAAATAGATAATATAAATTTTTTTTGTTACACATATATCACAGGTTTAGGAAAAATTGGAGTTGTGGCAAATATTTTATTTTGATTTGAGATTCGCCAATTGAAGGTTATTTATTTACATATGTCTGTGTGTGTTCAAATATCTTACATCTCAAAGTATCGACATTTGAAAGAAAGGCACTTTATATATTTTCATCAAATTTCACTTTTATTTTTGATATCAGTCAGAAACCTTATCAGTTCTATATTTAATATAAGAATAATAAATATCAAATCCAAACGATACTGAATTATCAAATAAAACACGGAATTTAAGTGGTATGAAAGCAAAATTAATCACTTGTATTGGAGGCCAAATTAGCCATTCAGAAAGTAACAAAGTTTTTCCACAGTTTTTGTATTCAGTTAACATTTTGTCAAATGAAGAATTTTCTAGAATTCCTAGTGATGATAAAAATAGAAAAATACCAATCGGTGTACCTATAGTTTGGTCAAATAGTAGTTTTTTGGCAACTACACGAACTGAAGAACCTGGGAAAAGATAATCTATCAGGTGATACCAATAATGGCTTGGGGGTCCCAATATTAAACCAGTAATACTGATGTGTAGAGTCCGATCTTTGTTCCATG
>JARUKP010001009.1:0-10134 GCA_029874955.1 Octopus insularis
ACACACATCACATATACATACAACTATCGTACACATACAATGTACATGTTACACACACACACACACACACACACACACACATACGACGAGCTTCTTTCAGTTGCCGCCTGCCAAATCCACTCATTTTAGTCGGCCCGAAGCTATAGCAGTAGGCACTTGTGTAAGGTGTCACGCAATGGGACTGAACCTAGAGCCAAGTGGCTGGGAATCAAGCTTCTTACTACACCGATACCCTGTTAACAAAACAAAAACAAAAAAAAATAATAATAACTGAAGAGAAAATCCCTTTTATTTCGTATTTTATATTTTTCTGAATGATTATTTTTCACATACATTTCGTTGTTTTACTTGTGTGCAGAAGATTCTATATCAGAACTTGTGAGGAAGTACTCCTTTCCTCTGTGACCACCACTACTTCTGCATGGATTAATTGAATTATCCAAGGGATGATATTGACGTTTTCATCTGTTTCCAGTGTGTCTATGATGGCCAAGTTTGCGTTTTTTATTGTTACTATTTCATAGTAAAGTTTTATCTTTTCTTATGGTATTTCGTTGGTCCATAATAAAGAAACCCATATCTATAGAAAGACCAGATTATAGTAAGAAAATATCGATTTAATACTTTCCACCTTTAGATCATTGTCGTTTTCGAAAGTTCCATCTTTAGAACTTTCTATTCTTAGATCTTTCTTATAATCACTCGTTTTCTTATTTTCATTGGTGCTGTTCTTGGTTCGGCTTTTGTTGATCGGTATTCTCTTGGAATTTTGGGGGTTAGATTTAGTGAGGTTTTTGTTATTTCTGTCGTTTGCTGTTTTTCTGTTTTCTTGTATTGTGTCTTTGTAGTTTGAATGCTATTTTCCTTTAAAATTTTTGTTGCTTATGTTTTATTTATTTTTGTTAGATATAAAGCATAGAAAGAGAGATAGACAGAATTAAAAACAGAGTCAACTCCCATAATAATAATACGTGGATGTGATTGATAAAATGTGATGCTGACACACGCACGCACACACACACACACACACACACACATATGCACGCACACACACACATACACACAAGCACACACACATATATTTTAAAACTCTATAACCCATATAACATATACTTCACACTGAAAATAGCACTACAGGGCAATACGCTCGTGTTACATCGATAATAATAATGATAATAATATGATAACATGAAGGGGAGAGCTGGCGGAATCGTTTTCGCGTCGGGAAAACTGCTTCGCGGCATTTGTTCCGACTTTTCGTTGAGTTCAAATGCCGCCGGGGTCGACTTTGTCGTTTATCCTTTCGGTGTCAGTAAAATAAATACCAGTTGAGTACTGGGGTCGATGTATTTGACTTACTCTTCCCCCGAAATTGCTGGCCGTGAGCCAAAATCTGAAATCAATAACATGATTAATTAAAAATATAAAAGCACCCCAAAAATATCACTATACACGTCCAAAGTGTAAGTACCTGCAATATTGAGGGCGGTGTGCGCGCGTGTGTTTAGTGGGCTGCGTTACCATCGATACCATTGACCCATGTACCCCACTAATGATTAATTTTATCGACCTCGGAAGAAGGATATACAAAATTGTCCTTTGCGTGATTTGAGTTTAGACAAAAAATTGTGAATACTTCAGTGCAGTTTTCAGATTCTACTAATCCAACACCCTAGCAACAGCAACAGCAACAGCAACAGCAACAGCAACAGCAACAACAACTATAATAATCCTTTCTACTATAGGCACAAGGCCGGGAATTTGTAAGGAGGGAGATAGTCGATCACATTGACTCTAGTACTTGACTGGTACTTAATTTATCGACCTCGAAAGCGATGAAAGGCAAAGTCGACCTCTGCGGCATTTGAACTCTGAACGCAATGACGGTTGAAATGCCGCTGAGCATTTTGTGCGATGTGCTAACGATTCTGCCAGCTCACCATCTTGAAACTAATTTCAATATTATGGCGCCACTGTCCTAAAGTTCAATGAAGTACAGTGAGGAATTACCTCGAGAGACTGTCACCGTATATATGAACATGAAAGCAGTCACATACTTAATTCATATAAGATTTTCCGTGCCAGCTTAATATTTTATTCATTAATAAATCATTATCAATGTCAAATGAATCCTTTTTTTATTTATTTATTTTATTTTTGTCACGACGGAATTTAAGATACAGAAAATGCATTCTGTATATGTGTATGTGAAGGCGTGTGGCTTAGTGTAGGAACGGATTTAAAACATGGGGGTCCCGGAGTACCTCAAATTCGGTGGGCCCCTAATACACAAGAATTAAAATCTTGGAAAATTATCAAATCTCAAAACCCATCTATTGCATGTTATTGTATTTGACGCGTTAGCAGAGAAGGTTTAAATAAATGACTGAAAATGTCCCTTTACAGTTAGAGTTTTCAAAATTCAATTTTTTTTCTCACACATCCATTTGCAGAGTTTAAATTTTCTTTCATTGTAAAAAGTACAATGAAGGAAAGAAAACGGGGTAATATTTCGTTTTTCTTTAATGCGAGTTACAAATGTTTCAGAACTTAGGATACGATAAAGTTTTTAAAAAATTATGGAAAAGAAAAATATATCATTTCAATGGTTGTTGTTGTTCCAAAAGCACGATAAATATGTGTACTGGGGATGAAGGAGACAAACATTTAAAAGACATGAATTTTAAAAAATTTTGTTTAAAAAAGCTTCCCTTCATTGTTTTCAGTGCATGAAAAAAGGAAAAATTCTGACAAAATTGGGAAAGTTCCAACATATATGGGACAGTTATTCTGAAAGAATTCCATTTCTCCATCAGATGACAATACACGAGTTTTGCAATGGCAAGAACTAGTTCTTCTAGAATGCCATATACTCAAAGGATCTTCAACATTTTGTAACGATGGAAGCTGTCAAACCCGTTGCTGAAGTCCACGAAAGTTATAATGGCAGATAGCAGTCTTGATTTAACTCCTATGATACGCCTCAGGGCCAGGGTCCGAGATGTTGCGAATCTCCCTGGTCTAAATCCATTTTGATTTGGTCTCAGATGGCTATCAAGCACCCGTTGAATTCTGTTGAGAATCATTCGGTTGATATCTTTGAGTGAGATACTGGATAGTTTCACTGCTGCGGTTTCCTTTGGGATTGGTATCAAGTCAATCTCGGACCACTGATCTGGACTTCCTTGGTTTTGTGAGCTTATTTGCAAATCCAGTATTATTTCATTCAGATTGCACATCTTGATAATTTCAGGGGGAATTTCATCAGAGCCAGCAGCTTTTCCCTCTTTCTGTTAATTCTTGACACTCTGAATTCTTTCATATACCAGCTGGGGTGCTACAAGGAGATACGCTTGCACTATATCTATTTGCAATTGTATCGCATTAACTAATTAAGCAAAAAAGCAACTAATTAAGTAACTAATTAAATAAGCAAGCAACTTATTAATTAACTAATTAAGAAGGTAAGCAATTAATTCATTAACTAACTAATTAAGCAAGCAACTACTTAATTGACTAATTAAGCAACTAATTAACAAATTGCTTCTGAATTAATTAACTAATTCATTAAGCAAGCAACTAATTAACTAAATAATTAAGCAAGCAACGAATTAATTAACTAATTAATCAAGCAAGCAACTAATTAATGAACTAATTAAGCAAGCAAGTAATTTATGAAATAATTAATTTAGTAAGAAACTAATTAAATAACTAATTCATTAAGTAAGCAATCACCTATTTAATTAACTAATTCATTAAGCAAACAACAGATTAATTAACTAGTTAATTAAGCAAGCACGTAACTAAATAACTAATTCATTAAGCAAGCAACGAATTAACTAAGCAAACAAACAATTGATATCTAACTAATTAAGCAAGCAAGCAACTAATTGTTTAAATAATTAAGCAAGCCAACAAATTAACTACTTCATTAAGGAAATAACTAATTACCGAATATATTAACCCATTAAGCAAGTAACTAATTAATTAACTGATTAATTAAGCTAGTAATTTACTAATTAAGTAAGCAACTAGTTAACTAATTAATTAAGCATGTAACTAATTAACTAATTAATTAAGCATGTGACTAATTAACTACTTAAATAACAAATCAATTCAGCAAGCAACCAATTAAAGAATTAATTAACCAATCAATTAAACAAGCAACTAATTATTTAACTAATTAATAACGCAAGTAATTAACCAATTAAATAAGCAATTAGTTAATTGATTAATTAAGCAAGCAACTAATTAATGATTAATTAACCTATTGATTATGTAGACAATAACTTAATTAAGCAAACTACTAGTTAGTTAAATAATTAATTAAGAAATTACTAATTAACTAATTGATTAAGAAAGCAAGCAATTGATTAATTAACTGCTTAATTGAACAAGCAAATAATTAATTAATTAACTAATTAATTAATATATTAATTATTTGTATGCTTGTTAATTAATTATTCAATTAGCTGCTTGATTGCTTAATTAATTAATTAATTAATTGCTTAGTTAGGAAATAGGATGCTTGCTTAATTAATTTGTTAATACGGTTCTTGCCTAATTCATTAGTTAATTTATTAGAGGCCTACTTCATTAATAGTTAATTAATTAGTTACTTGCTTAATTAGTTAGTTAATTAGTTCCTTGCTTGCTTAATTAACTAGCAATTAATTTGTTGTTTGCTTAATAAATTATTTAATGGATTAGTTTCCTGCTTTATTAATTAGTTAATTGTTTAATTAATTAGTTGCTTGCTTTCTTGCTTAGTTAATTCATTAAGTATTTGCTTGCTTGCTTAATTGGTTAATTAATTAGTCAGTGAATTAGTTACCTGCTTAATTATTTAGTTAATTTATTAGTTGGTTGCTTTATCAATTAGTTGATTAATAAGTTGCTTTGTTTCCTTTCTCTCTCACTCTTAGTCTTACCTTCTTTTTCTCTCTCCTTTTTTTTTCTCCCTCTCTGCCTTTCCCTTCAACTAATCATGTGAAAGCGTTACAGACGGGCTAAGTAACGGAGGAACAATCAGAATTATTATTAGACTGTTGTCATTGGTGTCTGGTAACTCAGGTAAGTCCTCATTAAGCAACCTATGATCAAATATATTCCATATGTGACCAAGTGGTTTGGGTATTTGGCTCACGATGGTAAGGTCGTGAGTTCAATTCTCGGCGACGTTTTGTGTCCTTGAGCAAAACACTTTATTTCACGTTGTTCCAGTCCACTCAGCTGGCGAAAATGATTAGTACCTGTACTTCAAAGGACCAGCCTTGCCATACTGTCGCGCTGAATCTCTCTGAGAACTACGTTAAGAGTACACATGTCTGTGGAGTGCTCAGCCACTTGAACGTTAATTTCACGAGCAGGCTGTTCCGATGATCGGATCAACTGGAACCCTTATCGTCGTAACCGACGGGGTACCGGTAATATGTGTATGAGTATATGATTTTGTGCGTAAATATTAGGATTACTGACAGTAATAGTACATTTTGTGGAGGCGCAATGGCTCAGTTTTTAGGGCAGCGGACTTGCGGTCTGAGGATCGCAGTTTCAATTCCCAGACTAGGCGTTGTGTGTGTTTAATTGAGCGAAAACACCTAAAGCTCCACGAGGCTCCGGCAGGGGATTGGGCGACCCCTGTTGTACTCTTTCGCCCCAACTTTCTCTCATTCTTTCTTCCTGTTTCTTGGGTAAAGCTGCGATGGACTGGCGTCCCGTCCACCTGGATGGGGGGAACACATACGCCATAGAAACCGGGAAACCGGGACCATGAGCCTGGCTAGGCTTTAAAGGGCGCATGAAGAATAGTACATTTTAGGAAGAAACCCGAAGGCAGTTGTGTAACTCCCTTCACTGAGCCTGTGCTCCCTTCCTCAATTGCCAAATTTTTCTGTGACCCCCCCCCCCCACTGAACTTTGCCATGGCCCATTTAGTGGTTATATGATCACAGGTTGGGATATACAGTGTTTTGTAGAAATATTAAATCGAGTCTAGTACTTAACTAAACATGCAAAGATACTTCAGAAGTTGTAGTGTTTACTGCATCTCTGTTTGTTTGGATGTGTGTGTGTGTGTGTGTGTGTGTGTGTGTGTGTGTGTGCATGGGTATATGTGTATGGGTGTGAAAAATTATCCCATTCAAAACGTAAATTGCGGGTGTTAATTAAATACGCAGAGACGTCATCTATATGAATTATTATTTTTATTATGCGCCCTTTTTAAAGCCTAGCCAGGCTCGTGGGTCAGGTTTCCCGGTTTCTAGGTTATGAAGAGTTTTTGAAAAGAATGAATTGAAATATGAATAATCTATATATGATAGCAGACAATATAAATGTTAGCTGGCTGGTTGATTTCGCCCATCATGCTTTAAATTGTATAGAGAAAGAGGTGAAGAGAGAGTAAAAGAGAGATACAGAGCGAGTAAACATAAGAAGTGCAAAATGATGAATGCATATATTTAGCTTGGTGTAAAGCAATGCTGTGCACACTAACACACTACGAAAGAAATTCTATACAAACACACGTACAATGAGGATGGGTGGAGAGAGAGGAGAGAGGGTGGAGGAAAGAATAAAGGGAGAAGGGAAGAAGAGAGGAGGAGTTGAGAAGAATGTGAGGAGACGGGAAAGAAAGGGAGAAGAAGGGAAGGGTAAGAGAGGCAGTAAATGACAGAATAGCTATGAGAGAAGTTATGTAAATGAGAAATTTGTTCTATTTAATCAAAGTTTAAATATTTTCATTTCATCATTTTGTATGATCACCAAGAAATTTTATCCATAAAAGTTGAACTGTAACTGCTGCGTATATGCTATATTTTCTCAAATCACCTATGGCGACAAATGTTTAATTCCAAAGTTACTCGTCGTACGACCGGTAACTTTGGGTGTAAACACTCTAGTATACGTACGAATTTGTTGAGTTATAAAAGAAAAATATCGACACGAATGGAAAAATATTTTCGTTCTTCTTTTCATTTGCTACAAACGTGTATAGATCGGTTTAATGAACCTATCCTAGTGCTTTTTGCTTGTTGTTTTTTTTTTCTTTCTCAAGGTCAAATGAAAGGCCACAGATGAGAAGAGATCAACGAAACTTTAATATAAAATCATCCTTTCGACTACAGGCATAAGGTAGAAAATTTTGGGGCAGGGGACTTGTCAATTAGATCTACCTCAATGCTCAAATGAAACTTGTTTTACCGAACCTGAAAGGATGAAAGAAAGACAAAATTGACCTCGGTTGAAATTGAACTCAGGACGTAAAGAAGGAGAAAATGCTGTTATGCATTTTATCAGAATCGTGCTAACGATTCTGCCAGCTCACGGCCTTAATAATGGTTTCAAATTTTAGCACAAGGCCAGCAATTTCAGGGAACGGGTGAGTCGATTATATCGACCCTAGTGCTCAGCTGGTACATATTTTATCGACAGCGAAAGGTATGAAAGAAAAAGTCGACCTCAGTTGAAAAATTGAACTCAAAACTTAAAGACGGACGAAATGCCGCTAAGCATTTTGTCAGAAACGTTAGCAGGATATAGGTACAATCTCGTATATATTGGAATAAAGTCTTGTATAAGTTACTCGTCTTTTAGTGGCGACGAGTAAACTATGTGGAAAATATCTACATCTCTTATGTATAGGTCGACTCTTGTTTTTAACTGGTTACAAATGAATGTTTGGCAGTTGAGTGATTAACCTGCAATGAAGATGCATAAAACCATGAATACTCTTGACAACGGCATTAAATTCGACATGGAACTCCCTGCGACAGATGGTTTCCTAAACCTGTTCAACTCCACCGGTGAAAAATATACACCATTTCTTGTAATGAAACATGCAGAAGATATTGAATATCTGCTAAGCTTTAACATCTCCGGAAAGGTCAATAACCTCACGAAGTGACTCACCCTTGGTTGTGATGCCATAGAACGATTGTTCAATATATTTGCATGTGGACTCATATACAGCAAATATGGCTTATCAAAAGATGAATCCAATGCGCGCAGTTGATGGGATGCTGGAAAATTGTAATGGTTTTAAGTTTCTTTTCAAAATTGGATCTTGACCCTTTACCTGTTCCGTGTTTCACATGTGGTACACAAGACATATTTACCAGGCACTCATACATTATACAAGGGGGTGCTGAAAAGTTCCTGGCTCTGGGTAAAAGAAAATACGAGAGGATCAGTTAATTATGATTTCATTCAGCATATTCCCTTCTCACATCCATACATTTATTGCTGAGGTCCCTGTTTTTCTAAGCCCTGTAAAAGAACTCGGAAGATTGGGCCTCCAACTAGGCCTTTCGCGATAGCCAAGAACTTTTTAGCACCCCTTCGCATACGATACACATTTCCTTTCATTTATCATTTTTTTTTTTTTTTACACCAGAGTAACTTGGGACTTATGAAGGAAAAGCTTTAAATTACTCTGACCTAATTAAACGACAGGTAAGACTGAAAACAAGTGGATGGTGAAGGTAGTTCATTGGGTTAATAAGCAACGAAGAATATTTCAGGTAATAAAGCAATATATTACATCTCTTACGAGACGGAAAGCTTAGAAATGTCGTCTAACATTGGTAAAGCGTGAATCCCGGGAACGAAACTAGAATGAATAAACACACTCACGTGCACATACGCGCGTGCGTGTGTGTGCGCCCGCACACACACACACAATCTGTTTATTTACCCAGCAAGGCTGAGTCATGTCCTATACGTACACCTGCTGCCTTTGCCTTTTGTCAATCAATACACCTGCCAGTATATACACTGACATTGATATGGTTAAAACTAAAATTAGAGCCTACAATTCGTTACATTATCTGTTGTTAAAAAGGCGGTAAGGTGGCAGAATCGTCATTACACCTGGCAAAATGCTTAGCGGCATTTCGTCCGTCTTCACGTTCTAAGTTCAAATTCCGCCGAGGTCGACTTTGCCTTTCTTCCTTTCAGGATGATAAAGTAAGTACCAGTTGCAAGTTGGGATTCATGTAATCGATTATTCCTTTTTCCTAATATTTCAGGCCTTGTGCCTATAGTACAAAGGATTATTTGTTGTTAATCTAAGGTGAGTGATAAATTAGCAGAATCGTTAGAACAACGGGGAAAAATACCTTGCGACATTCGTTCAGGCTTTTTTTACGTTCTGAGTTCAAATCACACCGAGATCAACTTTACCTTTCAATCTTTCGGGGTTGAGGGGGAAAAAAGTTAATCAAGTAGTGTGGTCGATGGTATCGACTGACCAATTCCTCTCAAAATTGCTGGCATTGTGCTTAAATCAGAAATAATTATTTATTAGGTGAAACTAGGAGAGAGATAAGAAGAATAGTTAGAACGTCAGAAAAATGCTTCCAGTATTTGCTCTAACTCTTAACACTCTGAGTTCAAATCCCGCCTAGGTCAACTTTATCTTTCATCCTTTCAAGGTCGATAACATAGAATACCTGTCAAATACTGGCATCGATGGAATCAACTAAGCCCCTCAATTACTGACCTCGAATCTAAGAAGAAAAAAATTGTTAGTAATCATTCTTCCTCTCTCTCTCTCTTTCTCTCTCTCTTTCTCTCTCTCATACTTTCTCTCTCACTCTCTCTCTGTCTCTCTCTCTCTCTCTCTCCGATAAACACAAATAGTTACTCCTGATGAAACGGCAAAAACCAGTCAGAATTAATCGAGCTAATTTCGGGCTCTCCATGTAGGAAGTGAACTGTGGCTTTATCGCATGATCTATGTATTCCGTATGTTTGAACGAATATTTATGAAACGTTTGTATGTCAACTAATTTGTAATAACTCATGTGCACTATTCATAATATATAACATATTTGACATACGCAGTTTTCAAATATTACAGCGTATAAAATAACGTTCACATATTTTATATATTTATATTTTATTTAACTAAGGTTGACTGTTGTTCCATTATAGCCATTAGGCCAAAATTTCGTGCCGACTGGCAGTATTTAGATAGCATGACAAAAATAATTTTAAAGCCCGTTACGTACATACATACATATATAGACAAGCACACACACACACACACACACACACACACAAAAATAAAAAACAAACACATACATTCACACAAAAACACACACAAAAATACAAACAGAAATATAATTACAA
>JARUKP010001010.1:0-10128 GCA_029874955.1 Octopus insularis
TGATGAAATGCATGGTAATTGACCAAGCAAAGTACCTAGAGAATATAAATAGAGAAACTGATGATATAAAAGAAGTTTATGGTGATGATACACTATCATACGATGGCATCATCATTTCAAATGTGGTCAGACATCAGTGGAAACTGCTCCTATTCCTAGACGACCACATTCCTCCATTGATGACAACACCATCCATTAAGTGGAAACTGCCATTTTGGAGGATCGCTGCATAATTATTCAGCAACTAGCCCAAGAAGTGAAGATAAGTGTAGGGTCCATGGTAAAATTCATTTACGACCATTTGCACGTGTGGAAGTTGTCTGCACAATGGATTCCCTGGATGCTCACTCCTAGCAGGAATGAGTCAATTACTCCCAGACACTTTTAGCAATGTGCCAAGAAAACGATAAGGACTTCTTTGGCAGACTTATCACACAGGATGAAACATGGGTCCATCACTATGATCCTGAGACTAAAGTCCAGTCGAAGCAATGGAGGCATGATAACTCATCACCTTCAAAGGAGGCTCATATCCAACTCTCAGCAGGCAAGGTGATGCTTACAGTCTTTTGGGACCAGTGTGGAGTAATGGTGATGGATTTTCTAGCAAATGGCACCATAATTAACGGGGCATATGCTTCTCTGTTACAGAAATTGCAGGACACCATCAAAGCAGAGAGGTATGGCATGCTGACTAAAGGAGTCTGCATCCTCCAACACAACACTCCAGTTAACAATGTGCATGTTGCTCAGATGAAAGCATGCTCCTGTGGCTATGAAATTCTTCCTCATCCCTTTTACTCTCCCATTCTTGCACCATCTGACTTCCATCTCTTTCCGAAGCACTTTTCGGATGATGATGAATTTATTTCCGAGGTAAATTCTTGGCTCCGGACCCAACCTACCAACTTCTAGAGATGAGGCCTTCACAGCTGCATAAAGCAATAGGAGAAGTGTGTCACCATTGGTGGTGGCTATGTAGAGAAGGGCTAATAATTATGTCAAGTTTCATTTAGCCCAGTCTTTGAGAAGTGGGTCAGGGGAAATCTTTAATAAATACACCTTGTATATTGATTATATATCTCTTTACATTGTGATTTCAACTCATGGGTAATCCCCATTGCCTTTTTACACTTGTGTTGCTGGTAAAATTAGTATCAACCCATAGAATAAATAAATGAATCAATGTAATCTATGATGGTTAAGAAAAGCTGTTCCCCTAATTATTTTGGTATGGAATTTATTATAGTTTCCTTATATTCCACTACTCTTACCTATATTTTACAGACAAACGTCACTGCCCTTATTTTAATCAGACATCAAGTGCACCAGCAACTGTTTTAGAGAGAAATTTTTTTATATTTGATTTAAAGACACCCTATCTTATGGAATCCCCAAATGTTTTCATGGAAGACAGTACACCAGCATGACCAAAGTCAAATAACTGAAGCAAATCAAAAAATTGATTAATGAACATGTTCTAGAGCATGTTTATCTAATGTTTCTACTGCAGGTACTGTCTATAAATTAGATCAGTGTAATCGTCATTTATTCATATTCATTTTCTTTTCTTTCTACATACAGAAACGGGGTACCAAGAAAGGTGTAATAAGTTTGGAAAAAATTCATGTTGTCGAAGAAGTGGAGAATCTTTCTTTGGACCAACTTATAAATGTCCTCCAGGTAAGTAACAAGAGACAATATGATTTCCTTTGAATATATCCTCAACTGTATATACTGCTGTTGTTGTTTGGCCCTAGGTCAATTCCTACTTTTTTAAGCTGTAATTTGTGATTTAATAAACATTTACCTGCTATTACTTTCAAGTTGAATGACCATGGAGAGGTTAGTACCTCTACAGAAGTGACTGTTGTTACTTAGCAATCATTGCTATTAACTGAAGTCATAAGTGCATGTGTGTGCATGCAGATATATGGATGTGTGTGTGCATGCACACGTGTTTGTATGTGTGCACATGTATGTGTTTATGTGTGTGTGCATGTGCACATGCTTTTAGGCATGCTTTGTGTGTGTGTGAATGCATACATGTTATTGTCTCCTTGCTTTGACTTTGTACAGTAGTTGTAATAATTTCTAATAATTCATGAAAACTTGTTTTGGCATGGAGGAATGTAACCTTACTTGAAAACGGGTAACAGGAAGGGCAGCTGACTGTAGAAAATCCCCCTCAACAAATTCTGTCCAACACATGGAAAAGTGGATATTAAGATAATGATGATGGTAATAATGATTTAGAGATAAACAGATGAGAGAAAAAGAGAGAGTAGCTATGAGCTATAAACTATTACATCATCATACTCATTGTTATTTTACAACTGCTTTCTATGCTGGCATGTGTTAGACAGATTGTCACAGTCTAAATTCTTATGTAGAGTTACTACTTTCTTGGACGACAACACAGAAATCCAACCACATTTTATGTTGAAGAAAGACAATATTAGTTCATTAACTTGTATTATTATTTTAAATACTTTCAGCGCATATGGGAGGCTATTTCAGTCATGTTTGGGTCTTATTATAATCTCATCAGTAAGGCATAAACTTCATATTTATGGAATTAGTGATGTGTGTGTTTAGTATAGTATACATATAATACACGCACACACACACATTATATGTAGTGTCATAATAATCTGGGAAATAAATCCTATTAACTAGTATTTTGAGAAATTACTGTGCCATTAACCAGCCATGCCATTCCAAGTTATTTAACATTAATTAAAATGGTCATTAGTTACTTAATTAGTGGGTGCACCTGAGTGTTGTTGTTGTTGGTATGACAGAACACAGAACTAGCCACTTACTGGTTGCTGGGACAGAAATGTCCCCCACACCATCTAGAAATAGCTGTCTACATTTCTGTTTAATTGAAATGTGTGCTGCAAAAATAAGGACATACTAAACGCACACACTTACACATGTGTGCATACTATGGTGATCATCATTACCACAACCACCATCACCTCTACTGCCACTAATATCATCACTACTATCAACATTACTTTTATTATACTCCATCAGCATCACCACTACTTTTCTGACCACCACCTTGCATCATTATATCATAGTTATTGAGATATGCTAGTTTTTGTCATAGCCCAGTTGATCAAGTGATGGACAAGAGCAGTAATTCTGTCATCACTACCATCTTCATCGTTATTATCCTCACATCATCACTATCACCACCACCATCATTATTGTATCCTTCCTCAGCTTTTTCTTTGCTGAATGAAAATAAACAGACACATACATTTTTCTCAAACCTAGTTATAACTATAACCATATGTTAATCAAATTAAATATGACCAGATGTTAAATAAATAGCATATGAAAAGAACTTTAGAAAATACATTAATAAATCTATTAATTTTTCTGCTTTTACTTATTTCCTTTTTTTTTTTTTTCTACTTAAATGTTTCAGTAGGAACTCTGACATTTATTAATAATGGACTGGTTGTCAAATGTGTCAGTATTAACTATTTTACTAGGTGCAGCAGCTGTATAAATGTTTCTTCAATAGATGAGGTTCCCTCTATATTTTTTTCTCTTTTTTTATGAAATTCAAAGAGTTAAATATTTCTTTTTACTTAATCCAAGGCCAGTTTTGCAAGAAGTGAGAGCGATGATTAAATCAACCCAGTTGATATCATCATCATCATCATTTAACGTCCGCTTTCCATGCTAGCATGGGTTGGACGATTTGACTGAGGACTGGTGAAACCAGACGGCTACACCAGGCTCCAAACTGATTTGGCAGAGTTTCTACAGCTGGATGACCTTCCTAACGCCAACCACTCAGAGAGTGTAGTGGATGCTTTTACGTGTCACCCGCACGAAGGCCAGTCAGACAGTACCGGCAACGGCCACGCTCAAAATGGTGCATGGCCACACAGGGCTGGACATAGAGGGGACAAAATACAAAGTAGATCTTTTCTATTTGGGAGGAGAAGGAAAAATAAAAGGTGGGGTAGAAATTCGATCAAAAGGGATTGTAAAAAAAAAATATATGTACAGGTCACTGCTGTAAACAATGTAAAACTAATGAATCCTTTGAAAGATGGTAGTGTTTTGTTCAGCTCCCACTGCTAACCATAGGTTTAACTTCTTGTTTTCTTGCATTGAGTGGGTTAGCCTCCAATTCAGAATAAGTTTCACTATGATCCCTATATACATAACATGATATTCATAGCTGTTTAGGTTCGCAACGAATAAGAATAAGTTACCATATTTTCCTTACCATGAGGAAAATATCAAAAATAGTTTATTACTGTTGCAAGGTTATGATCCATCTTATGGGAAATTGAGGAAATATATTATTCTTTACTACCTACTTGAAGAAATCTTGAAGCCAAGTAGAAAATAAAAACTGAAGCTGATGTTTTGATGTATTGTCTAATGCATGTTAGAAGAGATAAAAGTGCATTAAAACCAATAAATGTTTCTATTGTTTGGAAATATTTACACCAAAGAAGTTACTCAAGTTTATCTATGCTTGTGTGTGTGTGTGTGTATGCATATATATATATATGTATATATATTGTGTGTGTGTGTGTGTATATGTGTGTGTGTGTGTATGCATATATATATGCGCGTGTGTGTGTGTGTGTGTGTGTGAATATAAACTCCCAATATTGAATCCATATTGTTTTTCCTTTTTTATATTCTACTGAATTCATAATTCCAGGAAGATGTAAGAGGAAATAATATTCATTCCAATGAAATATGCATGCATTTCCAACAAAAGCCACTTCTATTGCATCACCTGTTTCTTTATACGCTTAGTTCATATTCTCATATCCACTTTATCCTGTCTCACTTCTTACTGTCATATTTTTATATTTCTTTTCATCCTTTATTTTCTTTTCATCAGTTTCATTACCAACCATTATCCATGAATCTAATATTTTATTAAGTCTTTCCTTAAGCAAAACGAAAAGTCTTTAACTCTTAGTCCTGTGGAGCTGTCTCTATAAAGATTTCTCAGTCCTGTTCAAAACTGAAGATTTTGATAAAATTAAATTAGTTCAGTATAAAATCATAAAAATATAACTATAATCATGAATTTAGATGAAATTTTCTTATACTGCATAGTCATTGTTGGTGTATATTGTGAATATGGTTTTCACTTGTTGATTTTTATTGTTTGTTTTCATGCCCTTTAACTTGCCCAGATAAGTGGGATAGATTTATGTTGACTACATGTGTTTTCACATATATTTAGAAGATAACAGTTCTTTGGTATTGATTTCCTTATTTAGAATTATTAAATAAATAAATAATTAATTAGTAGCCAAAAATCTAGAGAAATATATTTCATAAAATGCAAAAAACAAGCACATATATAATACAGACAGTATATAATACAGTCTTTTGAGAAATTCTTTCTAACATGATCTTAAACTTTATTTCTCACTTAGAAGAGTGCTTAGTTTCAGTTTTTAACCCTTAAACAATAGCCCTGTTTGAACTATGGTCTCATGCAGTTTAGGATTTCTGTGGAAGATGTAGAGATCTGTGGTGTAGAACTTTAAGATTTAATCAAAAGTTAAGCAGCTCGAACTAAACTATAATCACAAGATGTAAAAATAAATCAAGCTTAAAATCTGAGCTGGATACAAGCTGAAATGAATTAGTAATTAACTTCATAGAATTAAAATTTCGTCATATGATCGATTTTTGTTAGCTAATACATTATTAGAAAGTATTGTCGTAACACTTGTAGTTTATATAAAGCATTGTTAGTATATAAATAGGAAAATGATGGATATCACAGCACATAATAAGTATCTGAGGCAAGATAATGTGGGTCAGGAGTTTACTTCACAGACACAGGATTCTGGGTTTAATTCTACACTTTAACCCTTTAGCATCTAAACTGGCCATATCCGGCCAAAAGTATTCTGCCTGTTTTATGTTCAAACTGGCCAGATCTGGTCTCTCACACCAACCCTACAATATCGTTTTAAAAATTAACAACTACCTCATTAAAATCTCGCAGCTACAAGATAATGCATGATTTGTTCAAGACAATGTGGATAAAAAAGCATTAATTTTGGTAGAATAATGTGAACACTAAAGGGTTAAAAAAACTGTCTTCTATGATAGCATCAGGGTATCCATGACTTTTGTGGGGGTAGGGGATTTGATAGATCAAAAGTGTATAGAAGTTTTTTGTGTATGTGTTTATATGTGCAGGGTCTTAATTTAATAAGATGACTCTAATCTAACAAAAACTAAATGTATTTTAATAAAAATTTGTGCACAGATTCTTAAGAAACATTTTTATAAGATTATTCTATGAATCCACCTCAACTTTGATGACTGTTTCAATGTTGGACCAGAATCAATGCCGAGGCTTTGCTGTGTCGCCATTATTCATTAATTGGACAATGGCAACCTTCTTTGAGGCTATGGTATTGTGAAATTGTTCATTTGTCTCCTTTTCAACAATGCTCCAAAAGTAGTAGTCTATGAGATTTTAATATAGCAAATTTGGTCGCCATAAATCTGGTGTTAGTGTTACATGATCTTAAAGATTATCTAACATTCATCTTTGATTATTAGTGCTTTATGAAAAGGTGCTGAGTCATGCTGAAACACAAATGGCCCTTCACACTTGGTATTTCACCCATCCAGAACTTAATAATTACCAGCACTTTAATATATCCAACAGCATTAATTCTAATACCCTGTGCAAAGATGTCAGGTGGCATTACATGATCTTCATTACTCACCACCCCTAAAAACCATTACAGTTTTTGGAAGTTTTGTAAGCATCATTCTAGGAACATAAGGATCTGCACATAACCATCTGTCATTTCTCCTGTAAGACTTTTGGTTTTGCTCGAAGTGTTTCTCATCAGAGAGGGACCAAAGTGTACCATATTTATAAGGGTCTGTTACAGATCAGACGGTTTCTCCTCTGTCTTTACAGACATGAATTAGTTTCTCTTCAGTACATAAACCTTCTATCGAATGGTCTCGTGCACTACAGTTCAGTCCACTCAGACACCTGAAAATCTTTGGCGATCAACCTCATTGATTTTCAGGAATCCTCATGCGGTGTCCTAATAGTGTCCGCACGTTTACAATGTCATTTTTTTCTCGTTGATACAATTGAAACATTTCAGCCAGAGGCTTCTCATGCCATCTGTATTTTGTGTACAAAAGACAATGCAACATTTAGAAAGATGTCAATTTCTAAACCACTGTTCCAGACATATGTTCACAATGCCTATATATTGTTTCATTTGTTGTGTTAGAATTTTATTTGCTAGTGGGGAGCTTAAACAAATAAAAACTTTTTAAATGGTTTGAAGAATGTTAATATACTGATTATTAAGTATTGTCAAATACCCTTCGCATCCAGTATATGAAAGCATATGATATATGTGTGTATATTGACTTGTACAGATGTACAAATATTAGTGCGTATAAATAAACAACGTAAACTGCTTTCCGTTTGTCTTGTTTGATAAACATTAAGCGTATACATAAATACATTAAAACAGAACAGCTGTTCTGTGCACTCTTCTCATTTTTGTTTATAAATTTATGTTATATGCTTGTCTGTTCCTATGCCGTTTTCTTGTATCTATCTATCTATCTATCTATCTATCTATCTATCTATCTATCTATCAACCAACCTACCTATCTCCACACACACACACTCACACACACACACACACACACACACACACACACACACACACACACACACACGCACAAACACACTCGCACGCGAATTTTTGAGCGAGCCAATATTAATCGCAAGTTTACTTCCAGCCCACAAGCATTATACAGAGTGATGAGGAAGGAAAATATTACCATTTAGAAAGCTCTCTCCCCCAAGATCTACAATCACTCTGGTCAAAAATTTGGAATGAAAAAAGGGATTTCAACAGGAGTGCATCATGGTTAAATACAATTGAGAGAGAACACTGAACCAACACTAACTGTAAAACATACAAAATTGATGCAGAAACCTAGGCAAATTGTAGAATGGAAAGGCACCTGGAAGCGACATAATAGTTGGGTATTGGTATAAGAAGCTGACGTTTTATAGAAACCAATTGATATGTATGTTCAAAAGGGCTATGGAAAGTCACACTCATATACCAAATTGGCTTGTTACAGCAAGGAAAAATCTTGTTGCCAAAAAGGAAATAATCGAGATGGCAGGAAACTACAGGCCCATTTCTTGCCTAAACATTATATACAAACTGTACACCAGTCCAGTTACCACCCAGGATCATTATCAGTCGAGCATCATTATGATTAATGAACAGATTGGTGGAAAGAAGGGAGTGTCTGAAGTAAGAAAACAGTGAAGAAATCATTTGACAGTATGGCTTGACTATAGCAAGGCATTCGACTCAATCCCTTATTCATAGCTGTTGAAGTGCCTATATCTGACAAAGGTATCTACTACCTTAATTGCTGCCATAAAGAGACGCACAAAGACATGGACAAATATTCTTACCCTTACAGTTGAGAACAGAATAATTGTTTCTAATAGTATAGGTATTGCAAAGGGAACATTCCAGGGAGATAGATAGTCTTTCTGTACTTCTCATTTCGGCACTGAATCCATTATCGTTCCTACTGCAGAAAACAAATGGATTTTCAACTGCTAGAAATATCAATATAACTCATAATTTCTTTGTAGACGACCTCAAGATTTATGCTAAAAGTGTTAACAATGCCAAAAAAAAAAAAAAAAAAAAATTAAAAAGAGAAAAAAAACTGGAATTACTAACAACATTTTCAGCTGATATAGGTATGGAATTTGGCCAAAAGAAATTTGGTTATAGAACGAGGTAAGCCAGTCCTCCAAACCCCAAACCTGTGCATCAACGGTCTCTTTATCTCACCCATTACACACAAAGAATGTTACAAGTACCTAGGCATAGACGAAAATGTATCATATGAAGACACTGCGAATAAAGATAGAGTTACCCGAGAATATTACACCAGAATTAGGAAAATATGAGAGTCGGAACTCTGCTCTTAACAACAAAATAATATGCCACAATGTATTTGCAGTACCATTTGGGATACTTGATGGGTCTGTAGAGGAAATACACTCCATAGATATCAAAACCCGCAAAATCCTGATAACAACTGGGAAATTCAACAGAAACAGTGATGTTGACATGCTCTTACTAAGTGGAAATGAAAGTAGTAGAAGCCTAACATCAGTACAGATGGTCTTCGAATGCCGTATGGTATCACTCAGGCAGCACCTGCTCAACGACAGCAGCAAAAAAGTGCAGAAAAGTGAAGTGAGCAACATTGTACGAGCTGGCAGTGAACTCTTCAAGAAACACTCTCTTCCTGATGATCTATACAACCCCAAAACAGCTGGGCTCTCTTACCTCAGAGAAGACCTGGATGAAAATCACTCAGCATACAAAAAAAAAAAAAAAAAAGAAGAGATCATGCATGGGTATGTTGCCCGGAAGCTTGAAGACAGTAGAATTGATACGAAGCGCTACCACTCTTAGACACAAGACCACTACATTGCACCACACTTTGAAGGCTATGTTTGCAATCCAGGAGCAGGAGATTGCCACAAAGTACCTGTTGAACAAAAGAGACAGTGACGCTTTTGTAATCCCAAAGTGCAATCGCATGTGTAGGCTATGTCATGTTTCTGTGGAAGATATTACGCATGTGACTAGCAGATGTTCTAAAATGTCACGGTACTACCTCCCTATGCGGCACGTTGTTGTTTCTAAAACAATTTATAATGCCATCCGCAAAAAAGACTCCCCTGAAATAAATTTAGAAAATTCCTCTCTTATGGAATACATTCACAAACACCAACTCAAAGAATGCTGGTGGAATATTTCCATCAAAATTTCTGTCAAATGTAAACATAACCACTCGGATATTGTTGTTTGGGACAGAGGGGCAAAGGTATGTACCATCATGGAGGTCAGCTGCCTTGCAGATATAAATATCTCTTTGAAAATCAAAGAAAAAGAGGATATCTATAGACAACTGCTTCGAAACCTTCAGCTTCTATATCCAGACTATGAATTCATATTCATATCAATAATAATTGGAGCACTAGGTTTTGTTAGTAAATGCTTAAAGGAGAAT
>JARUKP010001011.1:0-10127 GCA_029874955.1 Octopus insularis
ATATATATATAAACACACACACACATTTATATACATACTGATGCTCTGTTGGTTACGACGACGAGGGTTCCTGTTGACTCGATCAACGGAACAGTCCATGGGCTCGAATACAGGAGGAATAAAGCGTTTATTATTTTCATCTTAACCTCCTTTTATATTTAGAATATGCCACACAGGACGTGACATCTTCGAGCAGATGACGTTCCCGGCAACTGCTCGAGTAATCAGTACCTTCACTCCAGTGGCGTGACATAAGCTGTGCAGAGTGTACGGACCGCACAGGGTGATCCCTTTATACGAGAGCATGTTTCTAGTAGTCGAAGTTATATTAATTTTATAGGAAAGGATGGCCAAAACCCACGCTACAATACTGATTAATTTGCCTCTGCTGTTAATGTTCTAGATATAACTATCATAACATCTTATTTCCGTTTCCTTAAAATTTTCACACTTCATACCAAAATAATCGGTGAGGGCTTTGATAAATGCTTAATAGAATGTTACTAAACCACTCAAGAATTCATTTTATTAATCCATTTATTTCTATTCTCGAAAGATCTCTTTTGAAGAATATATAATAAAGGAGGGAACGAAATGTTACATATTATAAGTACCTGTACAGGTGTGGAAATGGTTGCAATAAAACAACCAGAAAAAAATATTATAATAAGGTAAATGAAAAGTGGAAAGTGAGACGGGCGTAGGAAGGAAAATAAAATCTTAATGAAATTTCTGCATGAGAGGTTTGCAAATATCGAGAGGATTGCATTGATGTCAGATTTGATAGCACCCTCGTTATCTAGTTTTGGAGCGATGCCACAAGATGATTCAGTGACGTCAGTATGTTCTTATTCAAAGAATAAGATGAATATAATATAATAAAACATTAAATGTAAAAAATAAAAGCAACTAATCTCAAAGAAATTATCAAATGACTGCGTTGGAGGTAACGAAGTCTTCTTGATCATAGCTGACACCCTGATTATTCTACCCGTTATCGCTGATTCGTAGAATATTTCAGCAAAACAAGTTGAAGTGGTTCAACCAATAAATAGAACTGATCCCGTCTTTTAAATGTGTACGAGACAGTGAAAAATATCTTAAAATATCTTAATAAAATACGTTCAGACATGAATTTCGTTTCTCATGCGTTAATCTCCCGCTGACTGAATTTGTATTCCAGTTGAATTTCATTCATCTTTATAGTGTAATCAAAACCGTACGTGTTCCCTTGTCGTGTGTGTGTGTGTGTGTGTGTGTGTGTGTGTGTGTGTGTGTGTGTGTGTGTGTGTGTGTGTGTGTGTGTGTGTGCGCGCGCGCGCACGTGTGCGTAAAAATATGCATATATCTGCGTCATACATACACGAAGTGTTTTTGTGTGTGCGTATGAATGTGCGCATGTTTGTCTATACGTGTGTTTGGTATGTGTGTACGTGGGTGTATACATGTACATAGGTATGTGCGTGTGTGTGCGTGTGTGTACGCGCGCGTGCGATAACGTGCGTATATGTTTACGGATATCCAGATTTAATCATCGGTAAAAATATTTACATAACCCACGAAGCAACATATAAATAAACGTAGACTTATCAATAAATACATAAATAAATCAATTCTATATTTTTAGAATTATGCTCCTTATACATTGATAAAAAAATGGATAAAAAATTTTGGAAGTTGAAAATATATATATGTTAAAAGGCATACGAGATTAAAAAGCCAGATTTTTACAAAACGTATAGCTGTTGATGGTTGGAAGGCTCGGGCTA
Organism: Octopus insularis; assembly: GCA_029874955.1. Classification (NCBI taxonomy): domain Eukaryota; kingdom Metazoa; phylum Mollusca; class Cephalopoda; order Octopoda; family Octopodidae; genus Octopus; species Octopus insularis. The sequence goes on from JARUKP010001011.1 coordinate 1,770, forward strand.
AAGAGAGATATAGATATGGTTTTAATCACTCGCTCGTAATTCAGATAAAAGATATTATTTTCCGAACGTACGATGTTCTTGTAATTTCTCTCGCAGTCGTGAAAGGCTGGCAAGCTCGTTTGAGATGGTAATATCTTAGGGGAAATATTTATAGAATTGTTTTGCTTATGGCTGAGCTGAAAATGACAAATGAAGAGACACCCAGATGATACTTGGAGTATCAGCAGAATAAAATGTCGCCTTTCAGTAAGTAAATTAACGTCATGCAACGCATTGTGTAGTTACTATATTTTGTGCATTTGAATCAGACCAATCCGTAGTTTCGATCTATACACGCGCGTGCGTGCGCACGGTTACATAAACTGACATCTTTTATTTTGTTAATGTCCTTGGAAACGTGTTCCTTCTTCTAAAATATACATGTCATTTATACTCGGTCAAAAGAAACTGTTGCAGTGATTTAAAACCTAATCACTAGGTAACCGATTCGACATCAGGACCGATCCACAATAGTTTCACGTGATCAGTTTATAATGGATCGTGAAATGCGTGTTCTAAGTCGAGTCATCAATTTGTAAGGACCGCGTGATATGAAGTGACGAGAATGGCTCTTTTGTACCACATCACACTACAATAAAGAGAAATTGGGAAAAGGAGACACATCCACGTAGAATGATTCAGAGAAAATTTATTGATATGTGTGTCTATGTGTGCGTCATGTATACAGAATAATAGACAGGCCGTCATGAGAACAAAATGTATGTGTCTAAGCATGGATGTATGCGCGTGTGTTAAGTTCATAAAAGGATGGCAATGAAGAAAAAGACAGTGAGAGAGTTTATATTGAGAAGTAAGTTCATAGACACAAGAAAGATGATACCAGTTCGTAGTCAATAGCACACGGTAGTTGAAATACTGTATCAAGAAGTCGCGTCGATGATGCTGAGCCGGTTACAGGTACATGTACATGAAGTCGTGGATGTGATGCTGCTGCCTGGGTCACTTGGTATGGGAGTTCATGCAGATTGTATATTCGTTGTTAGTCCGTGGTGAAATAATTCACAAACAGTGAAGTGTTGGAATCTGGATGAATTGCTTGCTGAGCTGTGTGTACGTAGAGATGATGTTGACGATGTTAAGGACATGATGGTGGCGACGAAGACGGAGGTTGCTGTAATGCTGTTGGACAAAATTGGTGAATCGCAACGTGGCTGTTGTTGTGGTGTTGTCTGGCGGTCGCTGGAACTGGTTGTGTCTTGTGATCAGTGCAAGGAGGAAAAGCTGAGATTTTATAAGTAGGGTTGTAAATAGGTTGTCCCACGTGATCTTATTTGGGGCCTCCAACTGGTTATACACGGCAGTTGGTACAATCGAGTAAGAGACAAATTGCGCAAATACCAATCAATCAGAGTAGTGGACACAGCGGGATCCAAATAGCTGCCAGAGGCTAGCTGTTCCCTGTTACGTTCGAATGCACGTATATATACTAAATGGGAGAGAGGAATTTCACCCGTGTCTACGCTACAAGTCTATTAAGCAATCCTCAACATCAAGCCATCGCATTATTCAATCTTTAGAAGCTTCTTTTTATACCCCATAAAAGGCCGCTTTTAATTAATCGCAGAGTATTGAAAGGCGGCTGAGCAATATGCATCTCCACTCTTGCCAACAGAAGGCCCAGCCAGACAAGCCAAGAAGGCAGCTAAGACAGAAGGCGCAGATAGATAACCAGAAACTTCCGTCATCACGAAGTTAGGACAATTGTTTTCAGATATGTTGAGTAAGCCGTACTGCTTGCTGTAAACTCAGAACAGTATCTCTCACCCAGTATGTAATTATTGTTGTTGTTAACTGTAAAAGGCCAACGCTGTTTGTCTTCTTTTGTTAAATGTTCGTGAATGTCGTTCATTTACTTCTTCACGCAGCCCAAGAAACATTTTCATTCATTATAACTCAAACAGCAACCACAGCAGCATCGACAAAGCACTATAACATCCGATGACACGGCATACAAGCAACACTCCCGACAAAACCAATAACTGAAGGAAATGGAAGCAGTAGTGATGGCGATAATTATTCCTTTGTTCTCAAGTGTGTATATTTACAATATTCACTGCAGAGTGACAGAATCAATAAAGTGTTTAATATAATGGTTGTGGAATGGTAGGATTGGTAGAATGGTGGATAACCTAGAAGTGAATTAGTAGAATATGATGCGTAGCAGATAAAAAGACGATTAATTAGTAGAACCGGTTGAATGTTGATTGAAGTATCATGCAGCATTTAGTTACACCTCTTTACGTTTCTGACATTTGAATCCCACAATGGTAAACCTTATTCTTTTAGGGTTGATAAAATAAAGTACCGGTCAAGTACAGAGGTCGATATAATTGTCATTTCTCCTGCTCCAAAATTTGAGGGAATGTATCAATGTTGGAAATTAATATCTATATCTATAATAAGTTTCAATCAATCATTCATTAAGTGTACGCAGAACAGCGGTAATCCAAACAATAACGCATTCATTCTCAATACGTTCGAGTGGCTTCGAACGTGAATAGCTGATCGCTGTTGTTTTTCATCATCAGAGAACATTTCCTCCCTTTAGACGATCTGAGTTCATAACATACATGATTCACCGTATCAGGGGACTTTGAGACACCGAAGTGTTTCGACCTTATTGTATGACTCCTCTGTCAAATCTTCCCAGTTGGACCGATGAATTTAACACTATCACAGATCTTGTTTGGATCCTCACTGTTCTGTGTGGACCTCATAAATTATCTATTTGGCAGGCAGATATCAGCACACATCAACAAATAATTTGTTTGTTCATTCCTTGCACTGGTAAACCGCTTATGTTATGAATAGACATCGTCTAAAGGGAAGAGATGTTCTCCGATAGCGAAAAACAATAGCGATCAGATATTCACATTCGAATTGAGATTAGACTATGTTATTGCTAAATTTCAATCAGTTTGATTTTCAGTAATCAAATGTCTTGTGCGTTCTGTCTCCCAGACAGAATTAAAATTAAGAATCTTTAATTCTAAACTGAGGATAATAAACATAATTTTGTTTATTGCTTTTGTTTTGGTTTGTTTGTTTTTGTGGGGTTGTTTTGTGATTAATTTTTTATTGAATCCAGTCGGGGGATTTATCTCCGTGATGATCAAGATCTTGATCGTCATGGAGATAAAGGGAGTCAAAATACATTCTACATTCTCTATATGCAAAATCTGAAATGTTAAATTTTAGTTCATACAGTTCTATATTTCAGAGATAAGGAATTATGTATATTATTTACATTTGATGGATATTTGTCCTCATCTTGTTTGTTGTTAACAACAAACAAAATGATGACAAATACCCGTCAAATGTAAATAATGTTAAATTTTAGATTTAAATTTGAATTCACCTGAAGAAAACGGGGTTATTTTTTTCATAATGTAATTAATTTGTTCATCAATAAAAAGCGGTTTGAAACAGCTGTAGTGAACCTCAGCCGATTTGTGTTACTATTTATACTACACTACACTCGAAACCTTCCCTATATTGGACCGAGAACATCAGTGGACCGCAGACTGCATACTGGAGTATACCTGTGTGTGATTTTACATATACATGTGTACTTACACCGATGAGTATATTGATCTGTCAATGTGTATGTATATGTAAGCGACAGAACAAGTGTGTATATACATTGGTATGCAAATAAATGTCCACATATATTGTTGATACATGGATATGCTGTTCTCGACCCAACTATTGTGAAGGCATGAACCTTAGAGGTTAGGCTATTCTCCTCACGATCGCAAGGTCATGAGTTTGATTCTTAGCAACGTGTTGTGTCCTCGAGCAAGACATTTTATTTCACGTTGCTCCAGTTCATTTAGTTGACAAAAATGAGTAGTACCTGTATTTCAAAGGGCCAGTCTTGTCACATTCTGTGTCATGCTGAATCTCCCTGAGAACTACGTTAAGGGTACACGTGTCTGTGGAGTGCTCAACCACTTGCACGTTAACTTCACGAGCAAGCTATTCCGTTGATCGTATCAACTAGAACCCTCGTCGTCGTAACCGACAGAATGCCAGCTACAACTCCAAATAATACTTAACTTTATCACAAAACTAACTCAATAACATTTTTTTCTTCTTTCTTTCCTTCTGTCTCACTTTTTGTTTCTGTTTTTCTTCTTCACAGGTGAGAAGCCACACAAGTGCTTGGTTTGCGGCAAAGCTTTCAGTCAGTCGTCCAACTTAATTACTCACAGTCGGAAACACACGGGTTACAAACCGTTTTCCTGTGAACGGTGTGGACGATCGTTCCAGCGTAAGGTAGATCTACGACGTCATATTGACACTAACCATCACCTACACTGAGATAACTAGCTTATTGAAACTTTCAAATTGACTGAATATCTTGTGGCTGTGGTAGCGTGTCATTCAGATATACAAAAACACATACGCTCAAATTTATATACTTACATGCATACATACATACACTCACACTCACACACACACATACATATATGCATACATACATGGATACATGTATGCATGTGTACATACATGCATTCATACATACTACGTACGTACATACATATACCAAGTCCACTCCCAAGACTTTGGTCGGCCCAAGGCTATAGTAGAAGACATTTATCCAAGGTGTCACAGAGTAGGACTGAACCAGAACTATGTGGTAAGAAGCAAGCTTCTTGCCACACAGCGGAAGTTCAAAATTGTCTGTCTTCAGTCCTTTCAGCCTTGTTCACTGGGAGATCTGGACCAATCCAGACCTCGAGCAATAAAATGGTCCGTCCGTCCAGTGCTCCACGACAGTGTTGGGTGGCATTGATCTACCTTGCCAAGTGCCGCGCTGCAGCTACACCGACTATTCTTTGCTCCTGTCATTGTTTTGTACTCCTTCAAAGCTGCGTTGATAACCTCAGTTTGTCCGGTGTCCGATATGATTACAGCAGTGTCGTTGGCATAAACTGACACACCTCTCCCTCATCCCAATTTTATCCAGGATGTTCCATAAAGCCGCTAACTTCCATAATAGTGGTGAATCGAACACCATGAATCGAGGATGAACAGAAGAAATGAAAGGAGGCAGTCTTGTCTGACCTGACACTTGATACTGAACGGCTCTGATGGATGTCCATTTATTGTCTATCCAAGCTAACTTTACAAGTCCAAAATTTGTGATCTGCATAGTCGATCAATTGGAATTGTGGATACGTATCCTTACATACAGAACACTTTGTCAAGATACAGTCTTTTTCCACACTGGCGCATTCAGGAAATTCAGTCAGTAACTGTAAGACAGAATCGTTTGAGCAGGTTTGTAAAGATTTTGCATGACTCTCCTGTCAACTAGCTCCACACAAAAAATCGCTTCAGTTGCTCACTAACACTAAAGAGCGATACGTTTCGAAGAAAACGCCCAGAGGCCGAAAGAAATCTGGTTTCCCCTGTCAAGATAAAGACAGCTACAAATCTGAAGATAAGCCCTTCGCTACTGTTCACACTCAGAACCACCATAATACCGCCCGGGTCGTAGATCTACCGTATCTCGACACTCAGGCCCTTCCGAAACAACATTGTGACTCCACCAAACATTTCAGATTGGCTCAGAGATGCGTAGATCTCAGTCATCAAAAATGGGCGCCATATCACGTGTGTCAGAAATCTTAGTCACGCTGATGGCTGTCACACCCATTGCTAGTGATCTGAATTTATTCAGTTGACATCACTGCTTCCAGAGTGACCTCAGGCTATGTGCATTTATGTATCCCACTCTTAAAGCAGCTGTGTTTGTAGGAATGATGGAAAGATGAAAACTTTAAAAGTTTTTCTGTAGGCAATCGAGTGCCTCAATATTCCGTCTGTGTGGCTTCCTTGGGGAAACCCTGATGTAGCGTATTCGAGAATATGACACTTAGATTCCCATTACCATGTGAGAAACTCTCATTTCCCTATATTTCTCTCTCGACAATCTTACCAGTTTCTGGTCCTCTGGGACTTCACTGTTTTTATTGAAAGTAACCCTCTTTGTCTCTATATCTTAACTTTGTTATAAGATAGCAGTTCTTTATCTTTTCTTCCTACAAGCACAAAGTTAAATGTTATGGCAAATTGTTGTTGTGGGTTAGTTGTATATTCAATTATTGCTTTTATTCTGCTTATTTTTTTGGTTTGTGTGTTTGTCTGCTGGTTTTTCTCTTGCATGTTCGTTGTTGTTTCGGTTAAATGTTTCTTTGTCGCTGTTTTTAATGGAGGTGGTGGAGATGGCGGTCGTGAAGGTGTACTTGTTTTAGATTTAGTATTGTTTGTGGGTCGGTGTGGAGTGAGTGTTGTTTTGTGTTTTCTTCATTGACCTTTTTTTTATTTTTTCATGGGTTTTTTCCTCCCCCCCCCCACCGATTTATGACCAGAGTTATGGTCAGAAGGCTCCGACTCGGACGTAGGACTCAGGCGTAGGCAAGGGCATATTTTCTTGTTTTCTTGTGTGGCATCTCAGGTGCAGATGAAGAGAGAATGCTGGATTGCAATATCCCTTGAGTGGTGATTATTTTATTACAGTCATTATTTTTCGCCGTCTCAGTAGCTACGACAGATGTATTTGATGTTGATGTTGGTGTTATTGCTGTTGCTGTCTTGAGGATTTATGATGTGGTTGTAGGAGGTGTCGTTGTCATTATTGTTAACAGTAATCCAGTACTGTTATTGTAACTTTTGGGTGTGAGCAATAATGAGGGAAACAGCAGAGCTTTCTGACTAGTGGTTGCTTACACTTGAACAGGAATCGGGCAATCGACTTTCTTTGTACGTCTCGAGATTTTTCTAGAATCATCTTACTGATTAGTGTTTTTAGGTGATTGAAATACGATCTCAGACGCACGCAAAGATTATCTTCGAGTAAGTAATAAGAGAGTTGGTTGAGCAAACTTCGAGAACCTTCTCAAGCGCTTCCAACTGCTTAACAAGCTTCGCCAGGCATCGCACGTGGTCAAGTTGCAGTGAGTCATCCAGGTTCTAAATGAAGAGCCATGTCGGAGACGTTGTACACATACTCTGACACGGCTTTCTTGCGTCTCAGTTTGAAGGGCATAACCCTCGACACTTTTAGCTTCTGGATCCCAGAACTAGTCCGTGTCTTCATGAATCCTCCCCGTTTTCTACACAGCAACTGCAAACAGCATCATCTCTTGAATCTGGTATTTTCGTTATTGCTTCTGCTCTTGTCATCCTCAAGCTTCCTCCTTATTCCACTTTTGCAGTTCTGAAAGAAAGTCCTTAAAGTATTCCTCGCACACATGTAGCAACTTCGTTTTCTGCCCTATAACACTAGTCAGATCGATCTCCTCTCTGCTCTTCAATGGGGTATGGCTTCGGATCATCTTGTATTCCTCGTGGGATCATCAGGACCGGGATGTTTACGTGAACCTCACTCGACCAGGTGTTGAAAAGGACGCCTCCGAGCAAAACACCTTAGTGCTGGTGGTGGTGGTGCTGGTGCTGGTATGGTGGTGCTGGTGGTGGTGGTGGTGGTGGTGGTGTTGCTGCTGCTGATGCTATTGCTGCTTAAGTTTGCTCTTTCGCACCGTGTTTTCCTCATTTTGTGTTTGCCATCTTGTAACTGTTTTTATATGTGTAACTATTTATTGAACAGTCATTTCTTCTTTTTATTCTCATTTGTTTATGTGTTTTCAAACATTTAGACGGGGAGGGGCGAGGTTCCTGTTCATTACTACCATAATTTGTTGCCAGCACCGCCCACCTGCTATTATTCACGTGACCATTTTGAATCACCAATAAACAAAGCAAAACAGATGTGTGTGCATGATGTATACAATAATATATCTGAGAACGAATCAGTTTTTTTGTTTTGTTTCTTTTTTGTCCTTTTTCCTATGGTTTTAATCTCATGAAGTCAGGGAGAACGTCAAATTATTGGGAAAAAGAAGTTATTCTTTTATGTTTTTGTTTTTCTTTTCTTTTTATTGTGGGTAATCCAGAAAGAAAATATTTTTCAAGCAAAGTTTTGTGAAAAATAATCGTTCACAGAAAACAACGACGACAAAATCAGCAACGAAAGACAGTTACAACTTCTGGCTTTAAACACAAGGAGGAGATTAGCTGACACAATCGACCCTTCACTAGTACTTTATTTTATGGACTCTGAAAGTTGATCTCAGCAGGATTTGATACATAAAGGCGAAATGCTGCTAACCATTTCGGCCGACCTGCTAACGATTCTGCCAGCTCGCCGCCTTAATAATAACAATAATAATCCTTTCTACTAAAGGCACAAGGCCTGAAATTTTGGAGGAGGGGGGGGGGGCTAGTCTT
>JARUKP010001012.1:0-10120 GCA_029874955.1 Octopus insularis
TGTGTGTGTGTGTGTGTGTGTGTGTGTGTGTGTGTGTGTGAGAGAGAGAGAGAGAGAGAGAGAGAGAGAGAGAGAGCTTATGCTGCCATAAACAAAAATGTTTTAGCCCCTACCAAAATAGAAAACAGTAAATTTCCACTCACATTTATTATCACTAAGTTTAAATATAGATTGCTTTAAATTGGACTTGATTTTGCATCATATCAGTGGCAGAGATTAGTTTGATGTGGAAGCAAGCCTGGAACCAAAGCTTTCACGTAATATGTATGTATATGTATGCACGTCTGCGTGTGTCCGTCATTACCAGTATATGTGTGCATACATTACAACTTACTTAACTGTCTAAACAGTCTACTGTAGCTGCTAGCAGTAAGTGAAGAGTGCGATGTGTTAGTGATGTGGGTGAACACTAATTTTATTTTTATTTCATTTATTTATTTATTTTTCGAGTAGTGGTGATGGTGCACTGGTTTGATGGTGGTGGGGTTCATAAACTTTGAAGTGTATTTGATAAAGTCCACAGTTGTGCAAGTACACTAGTAGTTAAAATGATTATAGAGGTAAATAGCTTATTACGACTGTCCCCATCGCCACCACTAGTGCATGTATGTCACTAAATATTGAAGTGAAATAGAAGAAATCAAAAGACGGTAAACAAAATCAGGCTAAAATGTCAAAACCATTGCGGCAATAAACAATTTTTAAAAGACGTACAAGAAGATTACATTGCACCATATCATCCGACCTTGGTCGGTATCAGTTCTGAGGACTAGAAAGTTTGCATTTATGAGTACATGCTTGTAACGAACATTTTCAAGATTTGAAATAAAAACACTCAAGTAGAGATTAAGATATTAGTTCAATCATACCAATGAAAGTAATATAAGTCAATGTACAAGTTATTGGAGTACAAAGTATCTTTGGTTAGAGGGAAATCAGCCTAGCCTACGGTAGGACTTCTCAAACTTTTTCTACCAAGGTATTCACTTATCATATCCAACCATGTTATCATACATATGCCTTGTGAAGAATATATAGTAAAACGTCTTGATACTATAAAATTATACAATGGGTTTACTATCTAAATAGACAAATGTACAATTTCTCATAAATTATTATATTTGGAAGTCAAGACTTCCAATCAGTAATTTTATAATACTCTTTACTAAATCTGACAATGCACTATTGAAAAGTAGTGGTTTGTAATAACTTTAAAGTTTCAAATTTTTTACAAATTTCATATATTCTTAGAGTTTTTGTTGCATACCTAGGTTTGAGAATCCCTGTCCTGTAGTATTTAAATCCAGATAGCCATTCTTCCAAGATTTTTCTACATGCAATTAGTAGTTATTTGATTGACTGTCAAGTAAATTGATAGAGTGACTGTTGCTTGGATAGGAACATTACACAAATATCTATAAAAACTTATTTCCTGAAAAGCAATCACTGTTGAAATTATAAACCAGTTTTGAACAGAATTTTAGGCCAGTTATTCCAGCATGCTACTAAGAACCAAATGCTGGTACAATTTATTTTCGGATTAGTAAGTTGTTTCCTAGCAAGGCAGTGTACTCTCAAGAGAAGTGTATACCATCTCTATCTTCAGGAATATTAGTACTAATTCTATCATTTTTTTTTCAGTTGAATATTTAAGGTTGAAGTAATTCAGCCTTATAGCTTAATTCAGCACTAAAACACCCAATAGGTAAAATGAAAATGTTCGTTTTTTTTATCATTATTATTACTTTTTTTTAAAGATAGCTAAGAGCTAACTGTTGGATCTTGGTCTCCTAAGACTGACTTACTTGAGGATATTTAAAACTAAAACCTGTAAAGTAGAATATGGTGTGAAACAGCTTTGTTTGGCATATCATTTTAGAAAAGAATTAAGAAAAACTTATATTTTAGAATACATTTTATGAATAAAGAAACAAGTTATATAAATATATAAATAACATATTCTTCAAATATTTAAGATATATCAATGAGCATTATATATTATTGTTGGCAGATATTTCAAAGTTTAAATGCAATTTGGAGAAATAGAATTTGCTAACACATTTGTTAGTATTCTTATTTTTAAAAACAAAATGGGAAATGGAACATGGTTAATATCCTCATTTGTTATTTCTAAACTAATATCTAAGTCAATGACATCTTGGAATTGGTCAAAAGGTAACTATGGATAGTGTGGCTCTATAATACTTTGGAACTTGTTTACATTAAAATCTAGCATAATGGCAGCTGAACAGAGCTGAAAAGGTGGCAGTAGACAGTGTGGCACTCTGCTAACATACATTAGTATCTAAGTCAAGGTCAGTTGACCAAGGTGAAAAGTTAACAGTAGACAGCATAGTTGAGTGGTAACTGTTTATATTAAAAACTATGTCAATAGCACTTGAACCAGGTGAGAAGGAGATTACAGGCATTATTTCACTGTTATAACTATTTACAACATTCATTTTAATATGAGAACAAGAGCTGTGTTAATTACCTTAGACAATAAATTCTAATTTATAAAAGTGTGTGTGTAAAATTGAAGCCATACATTCAGAGGAAACTTCATAAAAATTTGACAGTCTATCTTTTATTTGATTTTATATATATAGGGAAGAAGAAAAAGCTTTGAACCTAAGTAAACTAACATAAACTAAAGAGTTAAGTTACCATGAAAGAAAAATTGAAAGGAAGAAATCGTAGATATAACCAGAAATTAGACGAATATTTTTCAGTAATGAAAAGCATCTTTGAGACAAGGAAGATAGGAGTTTTACAAAGGCAATGAAGCCATTTGCTTTTTTTTTTAATTTGAAAACATTTTAACGATTGAAATAAAATTGTTTGCTTAAAAACTATATCCCGAAAGGCCAGAAGTTATTGAACAGTAGTTATTGACCATTTGTGAGATACATTATGCATTGGACACTGGACAATAGCTCATATATTAAGGACAAAGGAGTTGTTATACTCACAAACATTACAGATTGACTTACATCTGATAAAGTTTTTCCCACAAAAACATTAGAACCATTTATGCACCAATGTATTTTCCTTTCTTATCAGACTGTGTTCCTTTGAATAGGCAAAATTGTGTCACCTTACACCAAATTCTACCTAATGCTCTGTCTCTTAGTTCCTAGTCCACACCTACCCAAGAAAAAAAAAATACCATACCTTTCACTCAAATCTTTTCTCCTAGAACTTCAGTCCTCAGTATTCTCTCTTTCTTTCTTACATATACGTACATACATACATTCATATTAACAGCAACAACCAGTGGGAAATTCAAGCTGAACATCAATTCCATGAATCTCATCAAGCAGGCAGAGATGTCAGTAAAGCTATAAGTTCTACTTCTTCATGCCTAGCTACAAGGAGAAACCACAATAACAAACACATAACAGTACTAAAATAGTATTAAAATAAAAATGACAGATAGTATAAGTTATGATGGCTTTGTAAGTTTCAGACTACTAATTTATGTTTTCTGGTATAAACTTCAGATGTCAGATGAGAAATGGACATATTTGAAAATTTTCCTTTCATTTTTAGATCACTGATGAACTCCAACGACAATGGTTTTATTTACAGGCACTTACTACAATCTTAAAGCTCTGCTACCCAACCCTCACTAAACTTCCACTAAACTTCAGATCACAGTTTTAACATGCTTTGGGTCATTATTTCTAAATGATTTCCTTTATCAAAATGCTAAATTCTTCTTGAGGACTGTAGCCATAAAATCCAATCTTAAGTATCAATACAAATATCCTTGTGAGTCCTGCAGTTCAATTCTTGGCACAAAACATGATTTAATGTAGAGATCAAAAAGAGAGAAACTCAACAAACTAGAAATAACAGATAAACCCCACTCAAATCATACTATACCATTTAAAAAAATAATAAAAAACATGTTGGACAATGTAGTATTGGATTAGATATGGTGAATGCAAAAGAATAAGTAAATGAAAAGACTGGGTGATCAGGATTGGAAATTCTTTGATTGTTGTAGAAGGTCAGGTTAGTTGAAGCCAAGCTGGAGCTAAACAATAGTAGCAACATGACTAAACTAGTTTCAGCAAATCAGGTGATATGATAAAAAAAATACTACTTGCACTTTAAAGTCAAGCAAACAATGTCAAGAAGAGCAACCAAATCTAAGCATTATCACTCAAACTGTTAGAAATAGCAGCTAAATTTTCTTTGAATCACACCCTAAAATCAATCTTAATCTTAACAAAGGAAGGAAATATTGGGTTATGCAGTCCTACGTACTCTTGACCTTTCAAAACAAAGGAAACAAAAAAATAGACAAGATAAGCAATGTCTGAATAGCCTTTGAGCAATAGACCAGTTCAATTAGAGCTTATCTGGGGTTAATCAACAACAATTTCAATTCATTGTATGTGTTAAGGTGGCAAGCTGGCAGAATTGTTAGCACACCAAAAGAAATGCTTAGTGACATTTTGTCTGCCTTTATGTTCTGAGTTCAAATTCTGCTGACTTGCTTTTCATCCTTTTGGGGTCAATAAAATAAAGCAACAGTTGAGCACCAAATAAAGCAACAGTTGACCCATCGCCTCCACCAAAATTGCTGGCATGGTACCAAAATTTGAAACCAATTTGTTATATGTGTTTGAACCTGCCAACATTAGAAAAAAATTGTAAGAAACTTAAAGTGCACTCACACACACACATATGTATATGTATATATTTATATATATATATATAAACATATGTCCTATTAAAGTATTAAAGAGTTAAGATAACAGATGCAATCTAGTTTAGTGTTTAGCCTGCTTCTTCTAGTTGCTGGAAGAATGAAGGAGCCTCTAGTTTTACAACTTTCAGGTTGCTTGTCTACCTTTCTTTCTTAAGGTGAGTCTATTTAGGTTAGGTTATTATGGTTGGTAGTATATCAGTAGTGAAGATCTGGGTGTAAGATTTCACAGGTGAAATATCAACTGGTTAACTTAAACAGCCACACAAGATTTACTGATGATAATAAATCCAGCAAACATACTAGCATAGGAAAACTTTATTTTACTGTTTGTTTCTTTCTGTTTTTTTTCTTTTAATTTATTTTTTTCCTCTTTTGGAACTCTTGTAATTTTAATATATACATTTCTGATTTTGATATTTGGCAGAAAAGAGTATAATAATGCACACATTCACATATGTATATCACACACACACACACACACACACACACACACCACCGTTGCAATTTCTACTTTCCTATGCTTGCATGGGTCAGACAAAATTCATTGAATTGGTCGGATGCTCTTCCTGTCACCAACCCTCACCTGTTTCAGAGCAAAATAATAATCCTCCAGTCTTTCAAACATGTATATCACAACGCCCAAGCATGATTTTATGGAAGATTAGTGGCATGTAAAAAGCACCATTCGAGTGTGGTCATTGCCAGTGCTGCCTGACTGGCTCCCATGCCGGTGGCACATAAAAAGCACCATTCAAGCATGGTTGATGCCAGTATCGCCTGACTGGCCCTCATGCCAGTGCCATGTAAAAAGCACCCACTACACTCTCGGAGTGGTTGGCATTAAGAAGGGCATCCAGCTGTAGAAACTTGCCAGATCAGACTGGATCCTGGTGCAGCCTTCTGGCTTGCCAGCCCTCAGTCAAACCATCCAACCCATGCCAGCATGGAAAGCAGACATTAAACGACGACGATGATGAATGAAGAATTTAGTAAAGTAACATTGCTATTATATCATTAAGCTGGTTCTTAAAACATTAATTAACATGAATCTCTGAAGGAAAGTTTTAATTTAAATCCCTTTAAAACAGGAAGTTTATGTCATAAGATGAAAGGCAGTCCTCAGGCAGGCTACCCTCAAAAGAGTTAACTGCAAATGTACCATACATGTAAAAATTGTGTAGTAAAGTATTGGCAATATACCGTAAATATACTTTGGAAATATACACTCAGTCAGGGTGTGTTTGATGAGTATGTGAAGTATTTCAGTTTTAAGTAAGGTGATGTATAAAAAAATCCAAGAAAAATACTTACTTGAACAAATCTTTCGTAGACATGAGCTAATGGCAAGTAAGATATCATTACATCTTCACAGCCAATGATATGCTGCAGAAACACAAAAGGAAAATAAAATTAAAAGTTTAAGGCAAAAAAAGGATTTTTTTTTTTAAAATTAAAATAGTAAAACGAAAAATAATGTAACAAAATCAGTGTTTTCATTATTTTTTTTTATCTTTTATTTGTTTTATTCATAGGATTACGACCATGCTGGTGCACCATCTTGAAGAGTTTAGTCAAACAACTCAACCCCAGAACTTGTTTTTAAGTTTGATGTTTATTTTATCAATTTTGTTTGCTGATTTGCTAGGTAACAGGGATGTAAATAAACTAGGCATTAAAACTGTCATGAAGATTTCGCTATATAGTGCAATAGTTGGGGAGTTTTGTAATCTCAGACATGCCTAAACCTAAGTAATAGGAAGGTTGAAGGAGATTTGACTGTTATGTCTAGATGGTCATTTGACAACTTAGAAACTCTCTTGTTAGCATGAGCAAAATAAGATGAAATAGTACTCTACTGTCTTTAGCCAGTCATTCAAGTTTTCTTTCTCTCTCAATCTATCTATCTATCGCTTTCCAATTACACACAAAGAAAAAATATATTGGAAAAAGAAATCTGTCCACAAGAAAATATGAACTTACCATCTGTTTTGTACTTGCAATAACTGCTGCTAACATTCCTTTATGCGTAAGGATGGCACCCTTGGGGATACCTACAAATATAGATAGAAGTGATCATTTTGATCATAAAGAAGAAACATAGCCATATCAAAATATAAAAATGTCCATAATAAATATGTTATCAATCAATAAAAGACTCAAGTTGGATTCTAAAATAGTTGAATAATTGACATTAATATGCTTAAATAAAAGAAAATATATATATCTCACAGCATACCATAGCATTCAATAAGACTTGAGTAAATTTTAAAAAATAAAGACCCTTTTCAGTCATGAATGACCATGGGATTGCACCCAGAAAGTTCCCCGCTGAGGCACAAGTCTGGGCAAGGTTGTTTATGGAAGACCAGCAGTTGCCCATGCATACCGGCCTCCCCTCTCCACATCACCAATGTTATCCAAGGGAAAAGTCAAAGGCCAATACAGCTTGATACCAGTGATATTGCAACTCATTTCTACAGCTGAACAAACTGGAGCAACGAGAAATAAAGTGTCTTGTTGCGTATTTAGTCCCACATATTTATTCATGACTTTCAAACATTGGGCCTCACAGAGGCAATGATAGGAGACTGGGACCTTTGGAGATATGCTGTGATTGAGAAGACCCGGCAACTGAAGTGAGATCCCAGCCACGCATGTCTGGCCCTGTTAAGAATACTCCTGATGCATCAGGCGATATGATATGCTTGAGTAAACCTGTTGAGCCAGGTAAAACCAATATCATAGCTATGGTTAGTGCCCCCCAACTGGCTCCCATGCTGGTGGCACATAAGAAGTACCATCCAAACATGGTCAAGTTTTCTTTCTTTCTTTCTCTGCCTGACTGTCTCCTGTGCTGGTGGCATGTAAAAAGCACCAACTAAATGTGGTCGATGCCAGTACCCCTTGATTGGCTCTTGTGCCTGTGGAATGCAAAAAGCACCATCCGAACATGACTAATGCTAGTACCCACTGACTGGCTCCTGTGCTGGTGGCATGTAAAAAGCAATATCTGAACGTGATCGATTCTAGGCCTACCTGACTGGCTCCTGTACCGGTGGCATGCAAAAATCACCCACTACACTCTTGGAGTGGTTGGCGTCAGGAAGGGCATCCAGCTGTAGAAACATTGCCAGATCAGATTGGAGCCTGGTGCAGCCATTAGCTCTCCAGATCTCAGTCAAACTGTCCAACCCATGCCAGCACGGAAAGCAAATGTTAAACGATGATGATGTTTTGATTTAATCATGCATCATCTTGTAATTCCAAGATTTCAATGGTGTGATTGCTTACTTTTAGAATGACATTGTAAGGCAGGTGCGAGAGACCGGACATGGCTAGAATGAACATAAACAGGTAGACTATTTGGGCTAGATATGGCATTTTATATGCTAAATCGTTAAAAACTGAAAGAAAGAGAGTGTAGTTCAATAAAAATAAGGCAACAAAAAGGTTACAGAACATATTGTTTATGACATCTCGTGATATAAGAATAAGTATTGACATGTTGCTGTTGGCAATAGTTTAATATTAATAATTTTTATGATAATGCTTTATTTACAAACATCAAAAATGTCTAATAAATTTCACTTCCAAGAAAATAATTCCATTTTTAATAGCCAAATATTTTCCACTATTCATAATACTGACCATAAAATGTAAAACTAACTTACCAGTTGTACCACTTGTGTAACAAATTATGCATACATCTGTTGATTTGCAAGGCTGAACAATAATAAAAACAGGATAAAATTAACACAATTTCTTTTTTTCAATCAGGGGAAATCCAGGCTCATAAATCACTGAGTCTAGTGGGAAGGGGAGGTGGGAGGTAGCCTTGGCTCAAATGCTTTTAACCTCCTTAACAAAACTACTTGTGCATTTAAAGGTTGAATGAATATTATATAAAGAAACTATCTCTTTGAACTGAAAATAATTTCAAATATGTTTTTATGCTTACAGTCTGTCATCTTATGACTAACACTAAAACAGACACACAGATTTACACACATGTAAATAGATAGACATAGTAACAGTCATACAAACACAGAAATACACTCATACATATGTGTGTGTGTGTGCATGTGATAAATACCATCACCATTACTACTGTGTATAATGTGTATATAAGTGCACACACACACACACACACACACACACACACGTACATTTTCTTTTTAGACATTCCTTATTGGTGATGATGATGTTCTTAACACTGCCATCTATGAATAAACACACACATGCATGAACAGACCATTACAAGATCCACAAGTTCTTGCACATGTGGTGTACACATACATAGTGGTTGTAGTGTGGTTATGGTAGTTGATGGCTGGGTTTTTTTTTTTTTGTTTTTGCAGTGTGATCCCATTTCCATCTGTTCATTTCCACGAGCAAGCATGCTTCTATGGTTTTTGCACCACTGGCTATAGCTGAGCAGCAGCCAATATGATTTATAGCCTGTTCTTCTTACTGGGTCTGAGATATCTTGCACCATATCAGTCTACACCTGAACTGATCTGTGCATATCTTCTTTCAGCCTGTGTTGTTAAGCTCCCACTTGTATCTCGGTCAGACGTCAGTCATGTGAACAAGGTGTCCCATTCATTACAGATCCAATCTCAGTTGTTTTCTGTGTTAACCTGTCTGCAATACTAATATGCATTTTGCTCACAGAATGACCTTCCTACTGGTCACTATCTGCCATTTACTCTTTAGAATGTGTTGTATTCTATGAAGTGCATTGTGTGTGTACCTGTATAGTGTCCTAGTTTTATAGTAATAGGCAAGAGCAGGCATCATCATTGCATTGTATACAGGCAATTTGACATTACCAGATAAAACCTTTGTAATCAAAGATGCACTATCCTGAAGAACCCTAAGTGAAGCTGGCTTACTGAGGTACTGTTTGTGACATAATTTCTTAAACATTTATAATTTTCAGTAGATTGCAATTAGAAGTTGCTGATGATTATGATGATGTAGCAAGAGGCTGGTCCCAGGTGTTCTGTAGCATAACTTCTCTCTTAACCCTTTCATTACCAACCTGGCTGAAACCAACTCTGGTTCAAGTACAAATGTCTTGTTTTTATAAGCTTTGAATTATAATCTTCCATCAAACCTTAGTCACAATTTATGCCCCTAACACTAGCTGAATGATAACTAAGCTATTTTACTAAATTCTTTCTTATATTTAAAGTAATTGAAAGAAACACGGAGCATTTCAAAATAAATGCAGTAACAAAAGGGCTAAACTATTTGGTGTTGATCAAAAGGCTACAGTTGATCATAAACCTGTTAAATTCAATTGCAAGTTAGTCTTGCTTGCATGTTCTCCTCCAAATAAGCAACAATGATGCAATCACCAACATAAAGTAGTTCATGCAGTTTATGTTTTTG
>JARUKP010001013.1:0-10119 GCA_029874955.1 Octopus insularis
GGAGCCTGGTGTAGCCATCTGGTTTCACCAGTCCTTAGTCAAATCGTCCAACCCATGCCAGCATGGAAAGCAGACATTAAACGATGATGATGATTCTAATAGTTGACCTTTGGTTTTGATGAACATAGTTCATAAAAAAATCTTAATTGTTGTTTTCATTTTCTTTTAAAGTTTAGAAATTCATTAATGATACATCCAAATTATATCCTTCTATTGTTGGGGGGACTGAACTAATCAGTAAAGTCATTGTATCTGGAATTACAGTTCAAGTAAAGAATTTTTCATTTGGAGACAATAACACTTCAGTAATTTTATTCCAGTTTTAAATGTACCATTTTAAAACAAGAGCAACATGCAACAAACGCCCACATAATCACTTATCAACAAAGAGCTCTCTGGGTGAATGGACATCTTTAATGCAGTTAGGGCCACTTTCCAACAACTGGCCCTTCTTTTCAGGGCTGGAAGATATTTCAGCACCCAACAAATATTGACATTTCACAAAGCTCATATGAGGCCCACAATAGAATATTTCTTTCAAATCTGAGATGGTGGTGGTGGTGGTGCTGCTGCTGCACACACAGACATCCTTATACAGAAATGAACCACATGAATAATAACGCTCATTCATGTAGCCTACTTCTTTATGTGGTTTAGCATGAAATTACTTACAGACGTATTGTAGCCTCTAGCCTACATAATTGCTGCCCCTTCTCTTTGCTTTTTCTACAGCTACTGTTGTGGCCTTTGGTTCTCAAAGCTAGCTGGAATTCAACTGTTTGCTCACTTGTCTCTCATCCACTCATCACTTTCTTGCGCCCAACCCTGCATTGCCCAGTCAAACTACTATACCTAGACCTTCCTTCCTTCCCAGATCATTGGCCTTATGAAACTCCATTCCCTCGTTTGTTATTCCTGCAGATGTTGACTTGTAATAGTGTAAGCGAAGTGTTAACGTGGCAATTAATCATACAGGTCTCAGAAGGTCTGCAAAGGACGTAGGCACACCTACTTCTTCCAAACCCAACAAGCAAACCAAGACGCCTAAGATGAGGTTTTGTTGGATTGGCTCCTTTATTCTCTGAACCTTAATAGTATATCATGCAAGCATGGAAAAGTGGAGGAGGAGGATAGAGTAGTAGTAGTATGAGCATCTACTCCAACAACAAAGGGATTGTAATTTCTCCTTGATTGGTGTCATTTAATTTTTTGGTTCACTCAGCTGCCAATGTTTACTCGGGCTGTTAATGTAGCAGTAACTAAGTTAGTGTTAATATATTTAATGTAGTGAGCATTGAAAAGCCAATTAGAAATAATTATGCAGTATAATTTTCCTCATTGATTTAATTTTAAATTTGATAATTTTTACAGCTACTCATGTATAGCAAATACACTGAAGTATATGGCTTTGCTGAAGAGATCTAATAAATTGACTCCTGCATTTGCTGAAGTGATTAAAATGATATTATTGAGCTAATATTGCTATAGAAAGATCTGAAATCAACAAACATTTTATTATTCTACCTCCATACAATCTGCATTTGAAGTAAATAGTAATGTGCATGAGTGTGCATGTGCACACACACACATGCACACATAAATGCACACACATGCTCATATTTTCTTATTTGAGTGCAATTCAAGTTCTTCATTGCCTAAAAATATAATTGGAAGCAGGGTAAAATATAACAGGAAGACAGGTAAAATATTTGAATGAAGAGAAATATTCTTGAAAGCAATATGTTAGAGGGCCTTTTGCTTTTACAAGAAATTATAATTATGTAACACATTCTTTCTATGCTTTTAATGTGCAGAAAAACAGTGATGGAGCCCCCTGATAATGTGTTTCATAGGTTGTTCACCATTCCTCAGAAGAGAAGTACCTGATTTCCTTCTCCAATTCTAGCATAGAACATTTACGGTGATATGAAATAGCCAGGAGTTAAGCTTTTACTTTAGTGGATATCTTAATTCCATATTTGTACTTCAGAGGGTTCATCGTTAATTAAACATTAAATACTTTATGCACAATACAAAAGTACTGAAATAATCACAGCAAACAGCTTTCTTAATATTTAATTTATTTCAGCACTTCTGATTTATGCTGCGCTGTGCATAAGATATATTTTGTTTAATCAATGACAAGCTGTTTAAAGCAAAGTAAGCAATCCTGTATAGTAATAGATTATTGTAGGTATAAAACTTTTTCCTTGGTGTTTAGTAATGAAGATTGTAAGGTCCCAAATCTGCAAATTTACTTTCTTTTTTTTTTATTAGCTAAAGGTGAAAGAAGAAGCAGTACCTGTGGCCTATGGCCTTCATAGGTCCTCTGAGACTAATGAGATTGTTGTCATTGATATTTCTCTTAACCCTTTAACAGCCATATCAGGCTCAATATTCTGCATGTTCTATGTTCAAACAGGCCAGAGCTGGTCTCTCACACCTACCCTACATTGTCATTCTAAAAATAAATGATCACATCATTAAAATATCACAATTATGAGTATTATAATTCTTAAGATGTTGGAATGTTATAACGCCCACTTCGGTATACTGTATACTTAGTAAAACCAGATAAGACACCATGACTCTCTCTGACCACCTACTCCCTTTATTTATAGTGACTAGGTCATTCCACTCGTCACATAGGACGGGCGTACCATTATTACTAATTCCATACAACATGTCTCCCTTTAAGATTTCTTAGGAAGTATCATTTTATTTAGCAATAATTTTTCTATTCACCCCACCTCCATTTTTGAGTTTTTTTTTCATACAATTTAATATTTTTTTGTGCTTGGCATTTATTTTCGGAAACTCTGTATGTTTTCTTTTCCTCTCACTTGTATGCCTGGGTTCAATCACCTTCAGTGGCATTGGTACTTAGAATGTATGGAACAACCATTCTATCAGTTCCCCCAACTTCTTTGGTTCGCTTTCCATAATTCTCTTTTACAGTTGGTTCTTTTGTCTCTTTTGTATGCCTTTTCTGCTTTTTACCCAGTACATCATTTTACCTATGTATTTGGTAATTATGCCATCTCCCCGACTCCTTATGAGTTGTTAATTCCTCACGAGTTGTTAAAATCCTCATAAGTTGTTAAATCCTCATTGTCACTGTTATAATCTTTAAAATGTTGGATTGTTATAATGCCCACTTCAGTATACAGTATACTTAGTAAAACCAGTAAAGACATGACTATCTCTGACCAGCTACAACATACTCTCCTTACTTACAGTGACTAGGTTATTTCATTCGTCACGTGAGAGGGGTGTACCATTATTACTAATTCCCTACAACAATGAGATAATGTATGATTAATTCAAAACAATATGAGTAAATAAGCATTAATTTGACAGTAATCTGAATGCTAAAGGGTTAAACCACTGCAAATAAACAACCACAGGAAAGATGTGTGCTGGTAGGGAATTCTATAGGGTTGAGCTTTTGAGAAAGAGGGCTTGATGAAAGATTGGGCATAATGTAGGTGACAGAAGGAATGTCAGTACACTGGACAGAGATATGAATGAGTGGTTAATAAGTTTGCTTCACAATTATAAGATCATATGTTCCAGTTCATCCCACTATGTTGTATCTTAAATCTCTTTATGATAGCTTTGGATCAACAAATTCTTGTGAGTGAAATTAGGTAGACAAAAGCCATGTTGAAACTTGATGGATGGCCTGTACATGTAATCTAAAGGTCTGGCTTTGTCACATTGTATCAGTTTTTAAAATCTACTTGAGAATTAGATTCAGGGTACATGTGTCTTTGAAATACTCAACCATTTTGCATACTAGATCAATGAGTAAGTTACTAAAAAATCAAAATGCTTGATAATAACAGTAACATATTGCAGTATAAAATATTTAGATATTGTAAGCAGTTACTCTCAAGAAGGACATTCCTTCTCAATGTATTTCTCAATGATAGTCTTGCATTTAATATTTGGGACTTCTTAAGACAACAAGCTGGCAGAATCATAAGCATGCTGGGCAAAATGCTTAGTGGCATTTTTACATTGTGTATTCAAATTCTGCCAAGGTTGACTTTACCTTTCATCTCTTTGTGGTTGGTAAAATAAGTACCAGTTAAGTAATGGGGTCGATGTAACTGACTTACCCCATCCACCAAAATTGCTGGCCTTGTGCCAAAATTGGAAGTCAATATTTGGTACTGCTGCCAGTTTATTTGTCATCTGACTGTTCTTTCTTGGTTTTGAAACTATACTATAAGTAATGTGGTTGCAGTTGGGATTTGTCATTCTCAGCTCCAAAGTCTCCATGCTGTCTTTCTAGGGAGTTTGTTGTCAGTGGAGAGCATTTTGTTTCTCTTACTGTTTGTTTCTCATGTTGAGTTTAAAAGTTGGTCTTTGTTATATTTCATACATTACACCATCAATCCATGCATACACAGCCACATGCACACATACACACACACACACGTGCACACACATGCAGTATATGTACATACATGGAGAGATAGTACTCCTACCGTTCTCTCTCAACTATCTATTTCTAGCCTTTCTGCTGTCATTATTTCCTATGTTAGTCCTCTCCTTTTCCATATGCCTTAAGTTACTGAGTGCTTTATTGTTCATGCCTTGAAGAACTACAACCAATAAGGAGTTGGTGATAGGAAGAGTATTTAACTGTAGTAACATAGTCAAGATGACACATATGAGCACCAGTATTTATTTGGAAGTAACTCTTTAACCCATACCAGCATGGAAAGTGGACATAAAGTGATGATGCTGATGAAAAGGAACTAGATAGTCATGCTCCTACTGGGGAATGTTTTTGAGATCTCATTCCATGGAAGCAATGCTGGTTTGGTATGTGGAAAGAGTGGAAAGGCATATCATCTGCATATTATAAAAGAGAGTTGTTAGAGGTGACAGTAAGCAGGTTGTTAATGTACAAAGGGAAGAATATGGGAACATAATTGAACCTTGAAGTATCCAAGAGTTGATAGTGTGTGAGTCAGGGAGAGCACTGTTTGCATATACTGATATTGCGTGATTTAGTAGGAAGCCTGCAATCGAAGAGATGAGAGGTGGATAGATCCCATACATGAATAGGTTAGCTGTAAGTGAAATGGAAAAATGGTTATATTATACCACTTAGTGTTCAGAAAAGCGTTTTTGTATTCCTATGTTGCTAAAACTTGGTGTAATTTAAACTTGTAGTTGTTTAGATTTATGTCCCTGTGTATCATGTAACAATTTTCATAGCTTGTTAAATATTGTTATGCATATTTAATTAGCGTTATGAATCATCTTTTGTGTTATTTTATTTAAATTGTATTTATTATGCAAGTTGAATCCTATATAAATGTAGTTGTAATGTGTTTCTGATTGGCGTTCTCTTACATTTTCCATATGCTGGAAGTATCTGAATAGTAATTTTATATAGCATAACCACTTCAGTTGTTATAAAGTAGGATTAATACAAAATTTATAGCTTGTAAACTATTTTTTTTTTTAAAAAGTAGAGCTTTTGGTTAGAACACAATGTGATACTCTTGATTAAAGTATGTTATTTCACTTGCGTCTGTAGATACAAGAGCTTTTGGTCCTATTTGGCATCACATGAAATCTGAAAAGCCCAGTGCTTCAAAGTTTGTTAAATAATGATTTTTTTACTGCTACCAAAATTATATGTGTATGTTTGTGTTTGTGTTTCTGTGTGTGTGTGCATGCATGCATGCGTGTATGTGTGTGTATGTGTGCATGTGTGTACATGTGCATGTGTGTGTGTGTGTGTGTGCGTGTGTGTGTCTGTGAGACATGTTATCCAGACAACAGAGAAACTATTTAATAAAACGATTCATTCTTGTGTGAGGTTATTCCATCTTGCCATTGCAAATCATCCAATGACAAGGCAATTTGTAGTCA
Organism: Octopus insularis; assembly: GCA_029874955.1. NCBI lineage: Eukaryota > Metazoa > Mollusca > Cephalopoda > Octopoda > Octopodidae > Octopus > Octopus insularis. Next base: position 5,899 of record JARUKP010001013.1, read on the forward strand.
AATCAGTCAGTTGTTTTTTGTTTTCTTCTCTCTCCGATGCCAACTAAACGGTACAGGAGTGGTCTAGTGCCTTACTCAAGGCCATTGTACACTGCCTATCATATGATGCAAGCTCACACTTTAACTTAGAGGCCAGATATCCACTCATCCATTATAATTTCAGTTTTTATAAACTTACAATAATATTATTACTAGTTGTATATCATAAGGAAGTTATCCATTATGATAATAAAGGGGAAAATGTTTAGTTTTTTTTCCCTTACATCATGGTATAATAACATGAAAATGTTTATTAAACTTGATAAGTATTTTTGTTGGTTGACTTATTTCTTTAGATTATGCCTATGAGAGGTTTAGTTAAATTCTTAGAATTTGTAACTTTCCAGTTATCAGGGGGTTAAGTTAATTTGTGTGAATTTTGTAAAAAGTGGGCTATTTTAGACATTCCGTGTCATGACATCTTGGCAATAGATGTTTTGTTTTTACTTGTTTCAGTCATTTGACTGTGACCATGCTGGAGCACTGCCTTGAAGGGTTTTAATTGAACAAATCAACCTCTGGATTTAGTGATTTTTTTAAAGCCTAGTACTTATTCTATCAATTCTTTTACTGAACCACTTAGTTATGGGAACATAATCACACCAACACCAATTGTCAAGTGGCGATGGGGGTGAACAGATACATAAAGACACACTCATATAGATATATATACATACATATATATTATGGGCTTCTTTCAGTTTCTGTCTACCAAATTCATTCACAAAGATTTGTTCAGCCTGAGGTAATAGTAGAAAACACTTACCCAAAGTGCTATGCAGTGGGACTGAACTGAGAATCATGTGGTTGGGAAACCGGCTTCTTACCAGAGAGCTACACCTGTGGAAATTTTTTTTAAGGCTTGGCATAGAAAGTATCTTTTTTTGTTGGATAGAATCATGTTGTTGCAAGTAGGATTAAAATCTATATGATAAACTATTCAAAGATATTCTTTCACACTATCATAGAATTATGGTTAGTTTGCTTAATATTAAATATCCAATGAGACAAATATTTTTCTATTCACAAAGCAGACTGTTTAAAACAAAACAAAATAAAAATAACATTTTCTGTTTTATTGTATTTTAATAAAACATCCTTGTTCATCATATCTGTAGATATTGAAATCAAAAGGAATTGATTTATGTTTACTTCAATATATTACTGCTCTGTTTAGACTTAGTTGAAGCTACCTCAAAATTATATAGATTTTATACTGCTATCATCGTCATTATTGTCATTGCTGCTGTCACCACCACTTCCACTGCCACCACCACCATCCCTACCAACAACAACAGCAACAATAGCAACAACAACAACAGCAGCAGTAGCAACAAGAATAACAACAACATTGTTTTACACCCATTTCCTCTATTTGGATAGGTTAGATTGGTTGTCATAGTCTGTGTCATGTTTTATTTGAAATCACTGCCCTCCTAGACAAGTCAAGGAACTATGTTTCACTTGGATGGTCTTCTTTTGGCTTGGTTTCTACAGCTGCCTTTCCTAATGCCAACCACTTCACAGAGTGTACTGGGTGTAACTTTTATCTTTGCACCAGAATGAGAGAGGTTACTTTTTATCCTGAAAGACAAGAGTTCTCACTACTCTACAGGGTTTGTATTCGTTTGGAGGATTATGACCAACATAGTGGGTAGAATTGGGTGATTGCAGAAGATGAAATAAAGGGAGAAAAAAAAAAAGAAGAAATAAGGAAGAATATGATGGGGAAACAAATTAATTGGGGTGATAGTCTGACAGGGGAAAGAATAATTAGAGAGACAGTGCTAGGAGAAATAATCAAAGAGAGACAATAATAACAAGGTATCCTGAGAGAGAGAGAGAGAGAGAGAGAGAGAGAGAGAGAGAGAGAGAGAGAGAGAGAGAGAGAGAGAGAGTGTGTGTGTGTGTATGTGTGTGAGTGATGAATGGTTGGGATGGTGATGGCAAGAGATTGAAGGATGTCAGTGAAAGAGTGTCATGACATAGAGAAAGGGGTGGCTAGCAACACAGGAGAGTAAAGGCAATGTTATATTGAATAGTAAACAAGTCTGATGCAGTCCCTCATTACTCAGGAGTGAGAGAGTAGAGAGATAGGAATGATAATACTTGGGGATTAAGTATGGACAGATCTAATGTTTTTCATTCATTACATGGGTAACATGATGCAGTGAACAGGAGAGGTTAGCAATAGAGAGGCAAGAAGATGTCAAATGAGCATGAGGTGCAACAGACTGTACCTTGTTGACACAACATGGACGAGGGCGGGGGGGGGGGGCCATCATCATCTCCAATTTAATGTATATTTCATTGTGCTTGCATGGCTAGTCTAATCTTTTCCAACAGCACATGTCACTTGTCACGGTCCTTTGTTATCTTATTTGTGAGAGACAATGTCTTGAGATCAGTTTTTTACCACTTCATCCCAAGTCTTCCACAAACTCTCTTCTTCCATAGGTTCCACAAATATCTTAATTTTTTTACATGGATCATTCTGTATTATTTTTTTTAACTAGGTGCATTTTAAATTTCAAAGCAAAGGTCTTTATGACTGAGGTAAATCAGGCTGAGTGTAATGTATTGCATGGTGTATTAAAAAAGAACTTTCTGAAATTTATCTTTCAGTTGTCGAAAGTAAGCATAAACTCTCAAAGAAACTCTCAGGGAAAGTAGAATTAATTTCAAGAAATTAAGAATATAGGCTTGGGCATGGCTGTGTGCTAAGAAGTTTGCTTTCCAACTACATGGTTCCGGGTTCAGTCCTTCAGCATAGCACCTTGGCAAATGTTTCCGACCAAAGCTTTTTGTGTGGATTTTGTACACAGAAACTGAAAGAAGCTCGTCACATATATATAAAACATGTGTGTGTGTATGTGTGCGTGTTCGCTTGTGTATGTTTGTGTGTGTGTTTGTGTGCGCGTATGTGTGTTTGCTTGTGTGTGTGTGTGTATGCATTATTTACATGCGTGTAGGTATGTGCATGTGCATTATATCATTAACTTTTCTCTTCGGCATAGTGATACTAATAACCTGGTGTTAGGCCTCTGTATAAAAACGCTTCAGAAGCAAGTACAGATCGCAATATAAATTGAATAAATGACGAGGGTACGGTTCTGCGTAATCAACTTCATTTGCTTGCAGCTGTTTTTGCCACAAGATGCATTGACTCAGAGTAATAGCTTCCTCGGAGCTTCGAAGAAACTATTAGGTGATCTATAAGCAGATTCATCAGTTCATTTCATCTTATAGCAGGAAGAGATGTAAGCTAACGAAGTTGGTTAGGTAATCCTGTTCCCTTTTCAGTAATTTAATTTCATGTGTGTGTGTTTATACACTGAGGTCAGCTTATCTGTTCATCGTTTTAAGGTTGATAAAATTTGATTCTAGTAAAATATTTGGGAAAGATGTAATCGACTGAATCCCTAACTTGAAATAACTGTTATTCGGCAAACTGACAGGACTCTTAGCAGTATTTCATCTGGCTGCTTACATCCTTAGTTCAAACTCTCTCGGGCATCAACTTTGCCATTCATGCACTGAGGTCGAAGTAATCGACTTCTTCTCCCCTCAAAACTGCTCACTGTGTGCAAAAAGTAGAAAGATTTAAAATTATAATTATGATTGTCTGAGAAGGCGTTCTAGCAGCTTTGTTATTGCACTGGACAAAGCGCTTCACGGAATTTCGCATCAAAGTTTGGATTGCAAATTTTGCATAGATTCACCTTTGCAAATTTATCCTTTGGCTGTCGACAAGTTAAGCACTATGGTCAATGTAATCAACTGACATACCTCACCTAAACTTTCGGCCTTTACCTATAATGAAAAAGGATTATGATTGTTGCTGTTGCTTATTTTTTGTTTTTTTATTTTTTGTGGTAAATTTTCTTGTCAGCAGAAGTTAAGTGTGATCGAGTGTCGAGAGATTCGTGCTTGGCTTTTCTAGATGTTTGGTAAGTTAAATGCTATGCATGAAATTCTCTACACTTGCGTCACTTCGCATATTATACTGATGAAACGCAAAAGCAAAATGTACATATTCGGTATGTATGGAGTACTATTCATGCACTTTCTTCAACTAGATGCACACACAAGCACACAGACATACATGCAGATGAATGAATAACGTGGATCTATATATATATATGTGCGCGTGTATGTCTATATATATATATATGTATATAT
>JARUKP010001014.1:0-10118 GCA_029874955.1 Octopus insularis
CCTTTCATCCTTTCGGGGTTGATAAATTAAGTACCATTTGTGTACTGGGGTCGATCTAATCGACTGGTTCCCTTCCCCAAAATTTCAGGCCTTGTGCCTAGAGTAGAAAAGAATATTTATGAAAGCATAAATTTTGCATAAATGTCATGTCTGGTTTGTTCTGAGAAAAGAAAGTCATGTAACATAAGCACTTAGCAATCAAAATTCCCTGTTATTGTATTCTGCTTTCTTTAGAGAAATATAAGCCTATCACGTCAAACTTTGCCACACAGCAGTAAACTGTTACACATTCTCAGTGAAGGAGACACTTCATAGTCTGCTGCCCAACCAATAGCAGAAAGTTTCTCATTTTACAAAATGGAAGAAAAACCTGCTTGTCATTCATAGGAAGAATCATTTTATTGGTCTACATTGTATGTTGTTTGCAAACATTTTCTCTCTTCCTCAAGTTGATAAATTTTGTATACTATCATAATTCCATAGCAGTGGAAATTTAAACCAAGGTGCAACATCCATTGCAAACTACAAACTGAAATACTTACTGAAGTACCAACCTTAATGCCAAATGACAAGGACTGTTCCCCATTGCCTACTTAATAGCTTCAGTATTCCCCCGTGTTCACACAGTTCATACATATCCTGATGGTTTCTTTTTTATAACAATATTCTATTGTGACCTAGATACTTCTTCAAAACAGCTCACATTAAAAAGCAAATAAAGATTTTACTGTATTTCAGTGACTAAGTCACTATTTTTAAACATTTCACAATCACAAAAGCATGATGTTCACTTCACAGCTTTATGGCTTCTAAAATGGCATCATGTGTGTTGTTCAATGGCACTGAATATGTGATTTCTCATCCCTGTCAGTGAGCTTACAACCATTTTAAAAACCATTCTGGTTCTCTGCCATACACTTGTGTGTGTGTGTGGGGGGGGATGTACAGTAATAGTAACCTGATGATTGAAATATAGCTGAAGCGTGTTCATGCTTGATCAACTTCACAGTATCTGCCAGTGTTTTGTTCCAGCTCACCAACTTAAATTATACATACATATACACACATACATATATATCTATATACATGTATGTATGCATGTATGTATGTATGTGTGTGTGTGTGTGTGTATGTGTGTGTGCATATGCATATGCGTGTGTGTGTGTGTGTATGCATGTGTATTGTGCAGAAGATAACTTCAGTTATGTACAAAGTAGGCAGCTTATACCACTTACAACAAAAACAAAAAACAGTGTAGAGCAAGAGAACAAATAAGCCACTAAATACTTGACGATGTCGGAAGTATTATTGCTGTATTTAAGTATATCAATACATTATTTATTTCTCTCTCTCTCCCCCTCCATTCTTCTGTTTATCTATCCATCTATCTATCTATCTATCTATCTATAAATTTGTCAATCTATGTATACAGATAGATACAAATAGATACACACACACACACATACACACACACATGCACATGCATGCATTTCTGTGTATATGTATATAATGTATTAGGTCGTCAAGTATGAAATTTATAGAAAAGAAAAGGAAGTTTTCTAATGTTTTATAAATACTAGAAATAATTTTATTCATCAAAGTATGTACCCATATTGTCAATACATTTTTACCATTTCAGCAGTAGCTTGTCCAGCCTGAAACTGTAAAAGCCTTGCAATCTAGAGTCAATAAAATCCTCGAAGGCCTGTTTTGCAGCATTGTCAGAATTAAAATTTTTTCCTATCAAAAAGTTATCTAAATTCTGGAAGAAGTAGTAGTCAGTGGGGGCAAAGTCAGGTGAGTATGCCTGTAGTTTGCCCAATGTCATTTTTGAAATGCATGGTCTGGCGTTGTCTTGCAGTAAGATAGGAATGTATATGTGGACTAATCTAGGCTGTTTTTTTGTGAGTTTCTGCAACATTTGGTCCACTTTTGTTTCTGGTTGCCTGTGTTGCTCATTTGTGAGGTCAAAGTTACCAGAATGAAATTTTGCAAACTAATTTGATACTGCTTGCTGTATAATAGCATTAGAATGAAATACTTCTGAGCTGTCTGTGATCCTGTATTTCCAAGAAAGAACTCATATTTCAAAACTGTATGAATTTCTGACTTATCCATCTCTAAACAAAAATAGCAAAAGACGATTTATAAATACTTTAAAGCGCATTATGAATCACAATAAAGAAACAGATGTGTCAGCTTTCTTACAAAAAATAAAGATTGTCAGAATATAATAATGGTGCAAAATGAGCAGCTGTCAAAGTTTACCATACACCTTACTACAAATTTCATACTTGATGACCTAATATTTACAATTTAATCAAACTTGTCTATTTCAAAATAGTTCCATCTACTGTTAGTACATCACTCCTAACATTTTTCAGTTTTAGAACACATTTCAAAGTCAACATGTTAAAGTAATGTTGTTGTTCTCGACATTAATTGAACTTTTGACTGGATTGCCACCTGAAAACTTTTCCTTCCCAGAGGTCAACTCATCTCTCATCTTTTGGATTGGTAGCTTCCTATCAGATCATACCATTGCAATATGTGTTGACTGTGTTCTTTCTGCCCTTAGTGTTCTCCAGGGTTCTGCTCTATCTCCCACTTTCTTCTGTTCATCAATAACCTGCTTAGCACTACATGTAACAATACCTAATTACATGCAGATGACATGACCCTTCAGTCCTCAGTCTTCTTGAATTATGCAAAATTCACAATGTAACCGAGACACTACACTCCAAATCTGCATTGATTCAATTAAAGGAAACCTTGCACGCATCCTCCAGTGGGTCACGCCAACATTATCTCTTTTAGCACAAAAAAGAACTTGAGCACTACTCTTGAAGACTATGCCACAACACCATAATCTCTCTAAATTATGAGTGGCACACAACTTGAGCCTTCTCAATCTCCCCAATGGTGAGGCCTCACTATATCTGAGGATCATTCCTGGCAAAAAGCATATCCATAACATAGTTAGGACAGCATCCCAAAAACTAGCCCTTCTCTTTAGCCCCCAATCACATATGATACTCTGCAAGGCTTAAATGATTCCCACAACAGAATACTGCTCTCAAAATTGGTATGGTGCTGCTACAAACACTGACATCCTGGATCATACCTAGAGAAGGTCCTCACAACTGATTGACATTCCTTTGTGAATAGATACACTCCAGCCTTTGGCCCACAGGCATGTTGTTTCTTCTCTATCCTATTACAACTGTAATGGTCTCTGTTCTTCAGAGCTGGCTGGATTCTTACCTTTGCTATTCAGGTACCACTGTCCCACTTGTCTCCCCAGCTCTTGGCACCCTTTGTACATCTGACCAGCCTTTTTCTTACATTAATCACTAATCCCAATTCTTCAACCTCAGAACATAAGCCTTCTGGAATTTTCTAAGTGCTCATAGTTTTTTGGCAGGTATTGACCTGCAACAATTTAACCTGAACATTAAGAACATCAATTTCACCAGTCTCAGAGGGCCTCAAAAGTCATGGGCTCTGCTTTTCCTTGTAGACTCAACAAGTGACAAAAGAAGAATTGCTACCTTTTAGGACTGACTTCAACTTTGGAAATAAAACTGGGAAAAGGGACTTATCTGAAGAGTAAATCTTTTTTGCTGGAGGATGAGAGTAATCATGAGCTTTACCAAAAATTCTATGACAGGTAGTGATGCTTGAGCAGTTGTGTGGTGGTGGAGCACTCTGCTTGCCTATTGCCTCAGACCATTGGAATTATGGATTATCTGACCATATGGAACAAACACACAATGAACAACTCCCTTCCACTAGAAAAAAGACTATCAAATCAAGTTTTTGGTTCTAAGAAAGTCGTGTGTTGATCACTCATAGTCAGCCAACCATGTAGTCCAGGAAAATATAACCAATGATGTTCTTTGTTTTGGTCATAGACATGATGGTCCATACCACTGTGACAATATTTGTTTCAACATTGTAGCTATGCATTCACATTTTGTCACTTGTTAAAAACACTTTTCAGAAAGTTTGCATCAGCATTTAATTAATTAAAAAGCTCTTGATTGTATCCCCATTCTTCTATTTTTTTTGTTTTTCTGTCAGCAGATGTGGCTCAAATTTTGTTGCCACATGCTATATTTTCAATTTTCCTTTTAAATTTATGATACAAATGATTACATTTGTATTGTAACTTGGGAAACTTAATGGGTTGTCAGGAAACGATTTTCACAGATTTGCTTGCTCTTTGGTAATGTGATCATCATATTTTGTTTTGGAAGAAATATCATCCAGATTTCTGACCATTTCTAATGGATGTTCTTGATTTGAAACCCACTGGTACTACTTGTGACATTGTTTAGAATTCAGACAATCCTCCCTGTAGAGTTGCTGCAACATAAGGAAAGGTTTTGCAGTTTCAAACATAATTCTTTACAAGTATGCTACGCTTTGAATTCTTCAACATGCAAATTGCAAAGTGCATTAAACATGCATTCATTTTTGCTTGTGCAGATTTGCACCAGATCAATTGGTCTCTCATACACTTCTCCTTTTACCATCTTGTGCTGCATGTGGTCACTTCCTCTCCTTCAGGTAATTCTTTTATTGACGTACAACACTTTCTATCACCACCTTTGCCATCCACTACTCATGCTCTTTCTAAGCAGCTAACTTTACCACTTCTATACTACTAACTCTGGTCACTTATTATTAACATCAATCACACTCTCTTGACATCATTTCTATCAATAGCTATCATTCACTCTCTATTGTCAGAAACAGCTGTTATTAGTGTCTCTGTTCCATTACCCTATGCCATTACTACTACTCTGCTTTTACTAAATCGCATTATTAGTTCACTAACACTGTCTCTTCCTTTTCTCTCTCCTCTTTCATGGTATCACCCAAATTACATTGTTTCCTTCATTCTTTCTCACCCTAGTTCATCTTCTGCAATCACTCTTCTATCCATTCTATTGGCAACACCCTAAAGGAATAGAGACAACATCTGTCATTAAGGATCCCCTTTTGTCTTGTAAAGTACAAATCAATGTTAGTAGTGCTAGTGCCATGATAAATGTACTCAATATATTAAGTACTTGGCAAACTAGTGGAGGCACTGTAGGTGTGAGAATACTTAACTTTTGTCTTGTGCCATGATGGTACCATGATGAAATGTACCCAGTACACTCTGTAAAGTAGTTGGTGTTAGGGACAGCATCCAGCTATAAAAACCTTGCCAAAATAAAACATATGGATGAAATGTCCTTTGATCTTGCTAGGAAGGCAGGGACTCCATAGAAGAACTGACTTACCCTAACATGAAAAGTTGATGTAAAATAGTAGTGATCTCAATTGAATAGCTCTTCTCTTGTACAATGCGTCACCTATCACAGACATTTATCTCCTCCTTTGTAAGACACAGTTTCATCACTTGTTTCAGTATCTAATAAGCAGTTGAAGACAGTGTACTGAAAGCATAGCAGCCAGAACAAAAACAGGTAGAAATAGTTCAGAAAACAACTAGAACCCCTTCAACAGGTTCCACCCACTTAGAGAGCTTGACATAAATGCTCATACTAGAACAGTCTTTCTTCCAATGCCTCTTATGTTCAGCTTTTCTTTCATCTCATTTATGCTCCATAGTTAGTGCATGTAAACATTACACATCCCTCATAGCTTACTTGCTTCATTTCTTCACAGCCTTTGCATACCTTCTGTGTTAAAGGCCCATGTCTTGCTACCATGAAGCATTACATTTCATATATAAGCATCATACAATTTTCCTTTCAGTCTGAGAGAGAAACCCTTTGTGCTGTCAAAGACAGTAGTAACCTGAACCATCTCTACTCTACTCTACTTTTACTCTGACTACCATACTTTCAATACATGTCTTCAACTGCTACTTTATGTCACTTCTAGGTTTTTTGGCTAAGATTAAAGTTCTATATTTAAGAGATGAAAAATTATTTACATTAGACAGATATTTGTACTCATCTTGTTAGTTGTTAAACACGTTTCGGCTGATATACCCTCCAGCCTTCATCAGTTGTCTTGGGGAAATTTCGAACCTGGGTTCTCATTCCTAAGGTAATTTTCAATGTTATTATTATTCAGGTCACTGCCCAGAATCTTGGGGTTAGTAGCCCGCGCTCTTAACCACTACGCCATATGGCATAGTGGTTAAGAGCGTGGGCTATTAACCCAATATTCCAATTTCAATTCTGGGTAGTGACCTGAATAATAGTAATAATAACATCAAAAAATGCCTTAGGAATGAGAACCCAGGTTCAAAATTTTCCCAAGACACCTGGTGAAGGCTGGAGGTTATATCAACTGAAATGTATTAACAACAAACAAGATGAGGACAAATATCCCTTAAATTTAAATAATATAAGATTAAAGTGTTTGAACAAGTATATTGCAAAAATCATGAACTCCTTTGGACAGATTTCTTAACATTTGAATGAATCTGTTTCACATGTATTCTGATAACTGCTCCTATTTAAGTTCCTCGTACAAGATTTGATTCTCCTATCAGCTTGCCTGTGGCTCTTTTGTGTGTCCATAGTTGACATTTGATGCATCTTAAAGAATTCATATCTATTCCTCTACATAGTGTGCTTGGCCACTTCCCCAAAACAATAGAGTTCTGTCTTTTATGTTTACAAGAAATTTTGTCTTTGCTAAATTTGCTTTAAGGCCTCTGAATTCTAGATTTTGCTTTCAGGTGTAGAATTTTTTTCTCACCATCATCATCTTGTAAGAGCTAAAACATCAACACACTAGAATTCCCACAGGAAACCATTCATCGACTCAGGAGAGAGTTGATAATTGAGTTCTGATGGACATTAATCTTTTAACTTCTGCACTGAACATTTAGTTAATTGACACTTTGCTAGCAGTATCATTCTACATGCTTTACATGACTTTCACAAACCATTTAGCTATCACAAGTTTTTTTAGTGACTACCAGCGTACAGAGCCATTGATATTTTGTCCTGGAACAAAACCAAACTGCATCTCATCTAGGCTAATTTTCTTTTTAATCAGGAGCACTTCCATTAATTTTATAACTTTACTATTGTTTCTTCTTTCTAATGCTTTACTCTTGTAGCAGTTCATGATACATAGGTTACGATATTTTCTTGGAATGCTTGAGTGACAAACTATAACTCACTTGTAGCCAAATAGTTTCACCATCTCACTACCTCCATGTCTTTGCCTGTCAAGGACATAAATGATATGACTACTCCATAAGTGGTGTAAAGCCATTTGGCCTCCTGCCCAGCAATCCCCCAGATGTCGTAACCTTGAGGGTTCAAATCAGGAGAACTATCATAGTACATGTTTAGAATCACATGATCATGAAAATTCTTGGCCAGCCAATCCAGGGTTGCAAAGATCATGTGATAGGAAACAAGTTTTGCTGGGAAATATACAACCATTTTTAGACCTATTCTTTTGGTTGTCATTCTTGTTCACCTAAGGTCCTCATCAAAATCCTTTTCATCAGTAAAGAACCATAACATAGTAGGATTCTTGAAGTGCTTAAGCTTATTCATGAGCAGTTTCACTGGATCACATTGTTCTCTTTGGTCTTACTAGACATGACCTGCCCTTCTTCATTATACTGGACTTATGCCTGATATCTTTCCTGTTTCAGACTGGAATGTGTAATAGTCTTACTGCTGATGTGTCTGAAAGGGAAATAGGAAAGTTAAAGTTTCAGCATATGTCACATAACATTGTTATCTAAAACTTGTGTTCACAAATACCTAGTGTACATGTATGTATGACAGACTTCTCTACTGTTTTCATCTACTGAATTCCTCTTATAAAGTATTGACCAGTCTAAAGCTGGCATTTGCCCAAGATGCTCTGCAATGAGATTGAGCTTGAAATTATGCAGCAATAATCTTGTCTCCAGTACCAATTTTATATTGAGAAGCTTTCTATTGCTTTATTCGTATAGTTTCTTCAGATGGCCCTCAAAGTCATTCATTGATCACAGTACATTTAAATGAAAGTAATAGTAGCAGGCAGCACTTTATTTTCTTGTGATTTGCAAGGTTTTGTATTACCAGCATTTAAGTTAGTGTAAAGATCAATCTATCATCTTTTAGGAATTCTGTTCTTACAGTTATACCCCAAAATTGGAGTTTAGCTTCTAATTCAGATGAATAAACTTGTTTGTATTTTCAATTTCTTATTTCATGTTGCTTGATGTTAGCAAGATTAAGTAAATAAACAGTCATTGCGTAAAAATACTGAACATCAATAAATGTCTGAATATTTGCATTTCTTTGATGCTTTCATAACCTCTCGTTTTGGTAAGTTGTACAATGTTTGGTAGTAATGGTTATGAATGTTTTATTGTTAGGTCTAGCTCTTGGTTTTTACTGTTTTTTCTGAAGATGGTGATCCAGCAGAGCCATGATAAGACATTTCATTCATAACCTTTCCATTTCTGTTGTACATTTTTCTTATATGACTTTTTTTCTTTTCAAATGCGAGGGTGTGATTTTTGAGGGATTTGGCTCCTCTATTTGACAGATCAAAAGACTATGTAGAAGTTCCTTCTTAGTTCATGCTTGAAGTTTGCCATGCTCCCTAATGGATTTTTGTAATACTCAAAGGCTCTTTGAAACACGAGATGAGTTTCCAATAAGGGTCCAACCAAATTTAGATGGAGATATTCTGTAATAAAATATAAATTGTGAATTTAATTCATATTTAATTTTTTACAAATATACTAAGTAAAAACGCTGAAATCATGTGATGCTTAGAGTCATTTCGTTTTTGATGTTCCTTTCGAAAATATATACATTGACATTTTGAATGACGTGTCTTGGTTGTGTGTGTCGTATGTTTTATTCATTTGTGTCTTATCTAGTTAAGAGTCCTGATTGTCATAATCTTGGCGAAAGGGTAGTTTACAGCGTAGAAATACAGTTGAAGACAGGGAAACTAACGACTTCTCAATCAGGCAGAGGCTGTTGTTGGTTAAGAAAAACAGGTCGATATCTATACTCTCGTTTTCTCAAGAGGTTTACTTTTTCTCTATTGAGCCTCATTTTCCTTTCGAATAAATACTTCCGGTAGTTTATTTGTGACTTTAGTTATTAGTTTATATCTTATTTCTGCTTAGAAAATATATAAACAATCATTATTATAATATTTCTCCTGTATGTCAACGAAATCGAGTTGCAACCTCGTTTCCATTTCGCACATGCGCAATAATTCTTCTTCCGGTCAGACATTTTACCTTACCGTGACTAGTAGACGTTAATTTATCTTAAAGGAAAGCAATTTTTGTAAACATTTAGCGATGAAGTTAAAGTAGGAAAATACTATCTGTCGTCTGCTTCATTGTCTGCGTCAATAACATTGTCATTGGCGACTTGTAAACAATTCGTTCCAACAGGAAGTAAGTAACATATTTAATGCTGTCTCACTCTTTCTCTATCTCTTACTCTTTCTCTCTCTCTCTACACCAATTAACTCCACTCCCGCTCTTTTTTATCTGTTTATCGGATGTTTTTTTGTACTTTTACTTGGGCTTTTTACTTTTTTTCTATATCTTCATTATGCTGCGCTATAACCTCCGACCATACGTTTGTTTTTGTTTTGTATCATTGCAAAATGGGGTCATTGAAATAGAGAGCAAGTTATGTACTTTCTCCCTTTTCCATAAAGTTGTAAAAGCTTTCCAACGTTAAAAATTATTACTTATGATGTCTGGAGTGCTATTTCATATGAAATCTTCCCGCTTTGCTTCGTATATGAATATTGACCTTGTTCGGCTGTTTCCGGTAGTTGTCGACTTTTGATATATATAACATTCAGCGGCATGGTTTCGGATTCAGTATGCCAATTAACCCGCTGTAATAGTTTTATGAATCTTTTTTTTTTTTGACTGTGTTTTCAACATGGATTACAATCCTAGGAATTTTAAAAAAATATACGGAAAAATTTTTTTACCATTCCTCATTTTTTAAATTTTGTTTTTGGTTTTCTTTTTGGTCCAGATGGACTATATGTAATCTGAACCTTCCCCCCCTTATTTTAATTTTTTTTTTTAATGAATCACACGTTTTAGGCTATGTAGATTAAGATTCTTAAAAAAAAATTTTGAA
>JARUKP010001015.1:0-10118 GCA_029874955.1 Octopus insularis
AAAAGCATCCACTACACTCTTGGAGTGGTTGGCATTAGGAAGGGCATCCAGCTGTAGAAACTCTGCCAGATCAGATTGGAGCTTGGTGCAGCCATCCGGTTCATCAGTCTTAAGTCAAATCGTCCAACCCATGCTAGCATGGAAAGCGGACGTTAAACGACGATGATGATGATGATGATGATGATGTAAATAAATGACAGAAGAATGGAATACAGTTATCTCCCCTATATCACAGAGTTTAACTTCCTTTTACAGCCAATATAAGCACCAGAATTTTGATTCCTTAATGTCAGACACTGCATGACTAACAGACAGATGTGATGTGGTGTGGTGAAGACTGAAGTCGTACAGGGTGTTAAGAATTAAAATAATTGAATAAGACTTACTGGATCAAAGTATATGTATTAGCGTCCCAGATCTTGGCAGTTTTGTCACCAGAGACTGTCAGCACTTCAGAATTGTCTGGATTGAAAGCAATCTAAAGTGAAGAACAAGAAAGAAATAAGAACGATCAAAATGGAAAATTTGATTAAAGTTTTTGTTCATCAATCAATAAAATGGAGACTAAATCAACAGTATTGGGAATAAATCATCACGGAGGGCTTGTTTGTATCTGTTTTTTTTTTAACCCTTTAGCATTTAAACTGGCCACATCCAACCAAAAATATTCTGCCTCTTTTATGTTCAAACTGGACAGATCTGGTCTCTCAAACTAACCCCACAATATCGTTGCTACAAGATAATACATGATTAGTTCAAAACAATGTGGATAAAAAAGCATTAATTTTGGCAGAATAATGCAAACACTGAAGGGTTAAACAAGATAGGATTTCCTAACTCTTGGACTATCAAGGACGGTACCTCTTTAGTGTTGGTGCCACACCAAAACACAACCAGCATTTTATTTGTACGATGGTTAATATGAGGGAGGGTATTCAGTTGTGAAAACCAAGTCAAAAGAAAATGCTTGAGTGAGATGTGGCCCTCCGACCATTCCTAAAAGAGCAACAATTCTAAATAAAAACTGAGCAGCCCATGATAACTCAGCATTGGAAAATGAGCATAAAATGACAATGGTGATGAATCAAAAGAAGTGGGAGTGACTAATGAGACTAATGAGATTGATGCAGAAGATGTTGAGATTCATAATCTATAGGAGTTTGTCTGTCAGAAAAATACAAAGTGGGAAGGATTTCCAGATTGGTGCTGACCTGGAAAAGGAAGGATTGGGAGAAAAGTGCTAAATGAATGGTCAAAGAGGGGAAGGTATGGTAATGAGGTGGACATGAGGGGAGGGAGTATATAGATGATAATTAATTTGAAGAAGCAGTGGACAGAAATGGGGTTGAAGAATCGTGGTCTGTGGTCAAGTGATCATCAATATAGCAGCCATGTTTTTCATAATTCCTTGTTGTCTTTATAAATCAAGGGCCAGAACACTTCATAATAAAGATAGTATGGCCATGAACAGAAAGAAAAACCAGAATGAAAATGGTCATAAATTGAGATCATCATCATTATCATTTAACATCCATCTTCTATGCTGGCATGGGTTGAATAGTTTGCCAAGATCTCCAGGTCTAAAGACTGCAACATGTTCCAATATCTGCTTTGACATGGTTTCTACATCTGACTACCCTTCCTAGCACCAACCACTGTACAGTGTACTGGATGCATTTTTCATGGCACCAGAACTGATGAGGTTGCCATGCAGCTTGCATGACTAAGATTTCCTTTGATTAAGTGGGACTACAGTAGAGAGTGCTTTATGCTAGGAGATGAAAGGTTAAAGTATGAGAGAAGGATGCCAGAACAGAACAAGCTTCTTGTAGGCAAGCTACTCTTTTAGCATTTGACTTCCTCTTTAAAAATTGTAGGAAAAGAGATTTAGTTCAGCAAACATTTAGGGCATACTCTCTGACTCAGCAATAAGTAAATTCAACCATAAAATAACTAATAAAATTTACAATTTACAATTTTGAATCAAATGATTCTAATGAACAAGTAAAGTTATTTGTGAAGTATAGGAAATCTATTAATATGACAAATATAAGTTTTCAGTTTATTTCTACCGTGTGTAAAAATTGCTACTAATTTTGTTAAATGAATTCCAAGTAGCAATTTTTTCTCCAGATTATTAATTCACTGCAATGGCATTTTTAAATAAGAAACTAGATAAATAAAATATTAGATTACCAAGTGAGTGTTTGAATCAGTTTAATTATACTTATATAATGTGTTATTGTTCAAATCATATTAATCTGAATTATAACATTAAATTTCTATAAAATATCAGATGTCTGTTAAACAAGAAAAAAACATTGTAATAAAAATGTTTAATAGATGTAAACACTGTCAATATGAATTATAACATAAAATTTCAATTTAATATCATTTATCTGTTAAACAAAACATAGTATAATACCTATAAACAGTTTATAGAAATATATCCTTGTATAATAAAGGCTGAGCCATGTTTCTTGGCTTGACTATTGGCTCTCCACTCCTCTGTATGGAGGAAAGCATTTAGCAGCACCTCAGACAATAGCCTCCCCAAACTATAGACTGTTTACTATAGATGTCTTTTTGATATCCAGATTTATGAAGACTTTCTTCCCCAGGGTGTCACACTTTGAAGTGTATCGATATAGGCATATGGTTAAATGTGCTTCCTCCTTTCTGGGGAAAATGCTACAGAATAGTTAAGTGATTTGAGCAACATATTGAAAGTAGACCAGTAAAGAATAACATTATGATTATATAAATAAAAAAAAATTTAAGCAAATCAATAAAAAATAATATATTTAGAATTTGGCAATAAATGTATTTAGTTATAGAATATCTTATAGATAAAATGTGTACAAAATGTTTAATGGATACCCTTAGGGTTTTTCCACTCTGAAAGTCACCATCTGGGAATGTTTAGTCTCATACTCTTTTCCTACTCTAACCAGAATTTACTTAATTCTTTGTATGGCCATAAAAATAATCTTCAGTTATTTACTTTGCTGTAATTAATATACTATCTGATTTCATTTAGAATTTCTGGCTGACATTGAAGCAGTGAGAGGGAGGGGACAGGACCTGTTTTCACCTTTTAATGTTAGAAGAGTGACAGTTGTGTTGGGAAACATTATATACACTGTACTTATATGTGACTTTTTTTTTAATGTTATGCTAACATCATATAAATGTATATACCAGACTTCAATAACCTCTTTTGGCTTTAATATATATTTTTCTTCAATAACAAATTAAGGAACATTCTAATGACGTTGAGAGACTTAAATTTAGCAATTTAAAATTTTAAAATAGCATGAATGCATAGTTAAGCAATTTGCTTTGCAACTAGATTGTGCAAGGTTTGATTCTACTGCGTACACCTTGGGCCAGTATGTTTAAGCAGATTATTTTCCCAACTCTATAATCCCAGGTTCAGTCCCACTGTGTGGCATATTTGGCAAGAATATTCTACTACAACCTCAGGCCAGCCAAAGCCTTGTGAGTGGATTTGATAAATGGAAACTGAAAAGGAACCTGTTGTGCATCTGTATGTGTGTGTGTACACACACATGTATGTGGATGTGTTTGTGTGTATCCTTGTCTTAATATCACATGATGGTTATAAATGAGTATCACTGCCATACAAGTGGTGCTGTTCATTTCCATTCTTCCCTGAAAACCCTGTCTGGTCATGGAGAAGTATTACATTGCTTGGAAACTAGTAAAGGTTTACAACAGGAAGGGCATCCAACTATAGAAAATCTGCCTCAACAAATTCCTTCTGATCCATCCAAGCACAGAAAAGTGAGCATTAGAATTATGATGATAATGACTGTTGTTGTTGTTGTCATAGCTGAGTGGTTAAGAAGTTCGCTTTGCAACCATGTTTGATCCTGCTATGTAGCATTTTAGGCGAGTGTTTCTCTTGTGTCATAAGTCAACCCAAATTGTATGAATAGATTTAGGTAGATGGAAACTGTAGACACCCATCTGCACCTGTAATTCAAATGTCCAGCTTTGCCACATAATGTCATTTCTGATTATGCCCAAAATTTACATTAAGGGTACATATGTCTATGGAATACCCAGACACTGCACATGTTAATCGTATGAGTAAGTTATCCTTTTGAGCAAACAACTGGACACTTATTCACTGAAATCAACGTGAGTCCATCATATCATTTGTTAGTGTGTGTGTGTGTGTGTGTGTGTATGCATGCATACATGTACATATATGCTAGGAGGTCTAACCCATGCCAGCATGGAAGACAAGTATTAAAAGGTGATGATACTAATGTATATTGGTAAGCAATGGCAGGATCAGTCACAAACAAATATCAGTTACTATTTTACTATTTTACTATTTTACTATTTTACTATTTTACAGTCAAGTTGCTATTCTACCTTAGGAGTTGACAAACTAAGTATAACTCAATTATTGGAATTAGTATAATTAACTAAAACCATTTGAAGGTGATGCCCCAGCATGGGTACAATCAAATGACAAAATCACAGTTGTTTGAATATTTTGGGGGTTTTTTTATGGATTTCTTTTTACACAAAGTTAATTATTCAAAACTGTTAAATTTGAGCATAAAACTTGCAATAACTTAATGTCACTCTATTTCTGTGCAATAAAAAGAAGTTATTAACCCATTTCTTCATATAAAACTTTTTGAAATGAACAATATTTAATGATGTTAAAAAAAAAGGATGTGGAGACAACAAGAATATGAACTGGCATGGCTGTGTCATAAAAAGTTTGTTTCTCAACCACTTGGTTCCAGATATAGTCCCACTTGCCTTTGGGCAAGTGTCTACTACTATAGCTGTGGGCCAATTAAAGCCTTGTGATTGAATTTGGTAGACGAAAACTGAAAGAAACCTGTCGTGCGTGTGTGTGTGTGTGTGTGTTTGTGTCTGTCCCCCCTCCTCCACCATTGTTTGACAACCGATGTTGGTGTGTTTGTTTCCTCGTAACTTAGCTGTTCAACAGAAGAGGCTAATAGAATAGGCACCAGGCTTACATGGAATAAGTCCAGGGGTCAATTTCTTTGATCAAAAGGTGGTGCTTCAGTATGGCCACCATTAAATGACTGAAATGTAAAAGAATAGCAGAAGAACGTTCCATACCACTAAACCAAGAAGGTTCTTTGAAAATGTATGATGTATTTTAAGGCTAAATAGTAATTCTGTTGACATTTGCACAACTGAGATATTTTATTTGGATTATATATTAAGTCATCAAGTATGAAATTTGTAGAAAAGAAAAAAAGTTTGCTAATGTTTTATAAATACAAGGAATAGTTTCATTAATCAAAGTATGCACCCATATTGTCAATACACTTTTGCCATTTCAGCAGCAGCTTGTCCAGCCCTGGCAATCTAGAGTCAATAAAATTTTGGAAAGCCTGTTTTACAGCATCGCCAAAATTAAATTTTTTTCCTACCAAAAAGTTACCCAACTTCTAGAAGAAGTGGTAGCCAGTGGTGACAAGATCAAGTAAGTATGGTAGATGATGAAGAACTTCCAACTCCTGTAGCTTCACCAATGTCATTTTTGCAATGTGTGGTCTGGCATTGTCTTGCAATAAAATAGGAGTGGATATGTTGACTAATCTAGGCTGTTTTTTTGTAAGTTTCTGCATCAATTGGTCCAGTTGGCTGCAGTATGCTTCAGCCATGATTGATGAGCCAGGTTTAATGAAATCATAATGGATCACACCTGTACCAAACCACCAAACACACACCATCAGTTTCTTTTGATGAATTTTGCTTTTTGGTGGCTTGTCTTTGTCCAACCATTGTGCTGAATGTTTACAGTTGTTGTATTGAATCCATTTCTAACCACATGTTACAATTTGATTAAAAACTGTGACGAGAAAGTAGCATAATGCAGGCTTCCAAAGATTGCTGTTTCTGATTTTCACTGAATTCATGTGGAACCCACTTATTCAACTTTTTCACTTTACTGGTGAGTCAATATTGTTTGCATGCTAACACCAAAAAACAACGATAATTCACAGGCACTTTGAGATGGATCTGACTCAACGGTGGCTTTCAGTTCATTATCCACCTTTGTTTCTGGTCAATCACGTTGTTCATTTGTGAAGTCAAAGTTACCAGAACAAAATTTTGCAAACCAATTTGATACTGCCTGCTGTGTAATAACATTAGAATGAAATACTCCATTAATATTCTGAGCTGTCTGTGATGCTGTACTTCCAATAAAGAACTCGTATTTCAAAACTGTACAAATTTCCAACTCATCCATCTCTAAACAAAATAGCAAAAAAGGATTTATAAATGAGTTAGAATAAAGAAATAGATGTGTCAGCTTTCTAATGAGAAATGAAGATTGTCAAAATATAATAATGGCACAAAATGAGCAGATGTCAAAGTTTATCATATACCTTTCTACAAATTTCATACTCAAAGACCTAATAGCTATCAGTTTTACACTCCTTGATATATTCTGTAACTGTCAGAATATCGAAACATTTCTCATGGCACCAGCACACAATTTACAAACACTTACATTCCTTGTTTTCCATGGATTTTTCACAGGTCCATCTAGTTAATATTCTTACTTATCACCCATTGAAATTGCTGCAAGACTTGTAGCACCAGTTACCCACTTTTTGCCTGATAGTTGGATAATTGCAAAGAAGCTTCACTATCATACAGACAATGCTGTTGTTTACAGTCTTCCATGAAAATCATGTCAAGCCATGGGGAAATATATTACCTTGTTTGGAAACAGTTGAGTGTTGGCAACATGAAGAGCATCCAGCTGTAAAAAAAATTTGCCACAATAAACTGCCTGACACATACAAGCATAGAAAAGTGGACATTAAATGATGATGATGAAGAAACAGTATTTTGTTAGTTTTCAGTGATGAGTTCAAATCCTTGAATGAAGTAGAAGTAAAAAGTAGAGAACCACTCCAGAGTAGCCCAGGATATTCTACTCAAAATAAGGATGAGATATTCCAGATGTTGTCAAGAGTATTAGTGGATCAAATGAAGTAACGTGACTGCAACCAAGATTAGAAACCAACTTGTAGAGTCGGCTCACTACAAGCTTACCTTTCAGTACTAGGTACTCACCAACTATAGTGAGAAATTAACCCTTTGAACTGGGGAGTATGTTTTAACAGGTGTGATTTTATTTGACCATATCACTGGAAGAAGCAGCCATATGGTTTTATGTTCACTGAATAATGATGTTTCTGCAAATTAGTGCAGCATAAACTTAAAATCATGTGGTTGCCTGCTTTTCCATCTTCCAAAAGGATCGTCAAACAAAATTGCACTTGCTAAAGCACAGTGGTGGGTTCAAAGAGTTAAAATCTGTTAATATTAAGAGTAATAAGAAATTATGATTGAACTGAAAAGAAAGAAATGAAATACACATTGCATTAATCAGAATATAAATCTTTACCTGGGCATTTTGGGTAATATGTGAAGATCATTGCTTCGCTTGTTTCATTGTTAGATGGCTTCTCCAGTCGGATGTTAACTTGTATAGGTTTACTGATATGTATATTATGATATGGTGGTGTTTTAAACACAATAGCATACTAGAAATGAATAATAATATAATGTAGTTAATATTTCTAGATATAATATTCATATGTGTGAATATATATTAGATTTTAGAGTCTGGAACAATGGGTAGAATGAATAAAATAGCTTGTTATTTGGTTGCGTTCCTTGACCCCATCCAGATCAACTGATTTTCATTTTTCCTAAGCTGGTATCCAGCTTGACAAACTAATAAAGAATACATCCATTATGAAGATTACAAAAGTCAAATGATTTGTAAGATAATATTGGAAAGACATACTAAAACTGAAGAACATTAACAATAATAATAATAATAATAATAATAATAATAATAATAATAATAATAATAACAACAATAATAACAATAACAATAATAATAATTTCTACTGTAGGCACAAGACCTGAAATGTTGGAGAGTACTCAACTAATATTTATTCCATCAACCTTGAAAGGATGAAAGGCAAAGTCAACCTCTGCAGCATTTTTACTCAGAATGTAAAGATAGATGAAATGTTGCTATGCATTTTTTCCAGCACAGTAAAAATTCTGCCAGCTTGCCACCTTAATAATAATAATCCTTTATGCTATAGGTACAAGGCCTGAAATCTTAGAAGAGAGGTTGGTCAATTACATTGACCCTGGTGCACAACTGGTCTTATTTCATCGACCCCCAAAAGGATGAAAGGCAAAGTCAACCTCAGAAGAATTAGAACTCAGAACATAAAGCCCAATGAAATGCCACTAAGCATTTTGTGTGTTGAGTTTTGCCACCTCAATATGATAACTCTTTTTAATTTTGGCACAAGGCCAGCAATTTTAAAAGGTAGGGTTAGTTGATTACATCAAACCCAGTGATCAAATGGTACTTATTTTTATTGACTCCAAAGGGATAAAAGACAAAGTCAATCTTGATGGAATTTCAATGCAGAATGCAAAGAGCTGGAAATGACACGAAGCATTTTGTCCAACATACTGATGATTCTGTTGGCTCACTATCTTAATAATAATAATTCTTTCAAATTTTGAGGGGAGAGGAAATTCAATTATATGAAAACCAGTGCTCAGCTGATACTTATTTTATTAGCTCCCAAAAGGATGAAAAGCAAAGTCAGCTTCAGTGGCATTTGAACTCAGGACATAAAGAGCAAGTAGAAATGCCACTAAGAATTTTGTCCAGAGCAGTAACAGTTCCACTAACTCACGGTCTTAACAACAATGACGATGATGAATGTAAATCTGAGGATTTTAAATTTAAATTTCTTCATTACTTCTCTCATATGTGATAGTAGAAAGATGTCATGGTCAAAGTCTAGGTGAAAGATGTGTATTTTACAAAAGTATTTGAGCAAATTTGCTTACTCTCTGAATATAGATTATATTACTTGAAATTGTTGTTATACAATGCAATATGGTATCACCATTAATGTTACTGATGCTTATAATTAAATTAACATACATACTTGAAACAGTCTTAGATTAAAATACTAATGTGTATAACATCTCAGTCTAATGCTATTTCAAATGCAAATATTAATTTAATTCTTGCCTGCCTATGTTTCACACAGATCAGTAAATGTTTTGTTAACTGATTTGTCTATTGGAACAATTATTTTCAGTTAACCTCAAAATGCCAGGGTATTTGTCACTAAAGAGACCAATTCAGGTTGAAATTCTTAATGTTTTTTTAGCATGTAAGTCTCTTGGAGATATTTCTCTGGAATACAATATTACAGCAAGAAGCATTCCATATTTGTATACACATAAATTTTATTACATACCAGGTTACTAATAATGACTCTGTATCATGTTTTACTGTTTGTGTTGTTAACCCTGGAAGGAAACATTTTCCAGTTTTCTGGCTTCACTTTGGCTTATATTCTTTCTTTCTTTGATCAGTTGTTTAATGCAGGGTTTATTTCTGCTGATTGTAGTTTTGGCTCTGGCTTTTGTCAGGTCAGCTGTTTTAATTGAATAATGAGGTTTATATTCTTTTTTGGCTGTGTGGTTACGCTTGCTTCTTCAACCATGTGGTCTCAGGTTCAGTCCTGCTGTGTGGCATCTTGGGCAAGTGACTTCTGCCACAGCCCCAGGTTAACCAAGGCTTTATGAATAAATTTGATAGAAGGAAACTGAAAGAAGCCTGCCAAATGTGTGTGGGTGTATGTGTGTGTTTACCCTTGTCTTGACATCATGCAATGGCTGTAAACAAGTACCACGATCATACAAGTGATGTTGTTCATATTTAGTCATGTGAAAACATGTCTGGTTATGAAAAGATATTACCTTGCTCAGATAATTTTGAAGACTGGTGACAGGAAAGGCATCCTGCTGCAGAAAATCTTCCTCAATAAATTCTACCTGCACCATGTAAGCATGGAAGAGTGAATGTTGAATAAGCATGAAGATGATGATGTTACCTCGAAAATAAGTTTTTGGAAGCTTCTACATTTATTCTGTTGACAATTTATTTATCATCATCATCATCATCATCATCATTGTTTAACGTCCGCTTTCCATGCTAGCATGGGTTGGACGATTTGACTGAG
>JARUKP010001016.1:0-10114 GCA_029874955.1 Octopus insularis
GAATATTATTTAAATTTGTTCATGTTTCTAACACAAATCAAACCTGGAATAAAACCAATATAATGTGTAAATATTTAATAAAAATATAATCATTATTTTGAAAATGAGTGTAACAGAAAACTGCCTTTCATATTTTTCTGTCACTTTCAATGCCCTGTTGAAATACTTAATCAATCTAACTCTGGCTAAAGATTATGATTGAAAAAAGATGTTAGCTGTCATTTAGATTACATTAGTCGAACATCATTTTACCGTTTTAGTGATGAAAAGATCTTGATTCTGTGAGTTTTAATACTCCCCAGTAACTTCTTGCAACAGAATCCTTTAAAAGACTGGCCAGATTCCCTTTTCAGACAGAAGACCTTAAAATGTTATAGAAAACTGTTATGTGTTGATGCCCACCGAAAAACATAAGTGTGAATTGAAAGTAGGTCATAAGATAGATTTATCAATAAATCAATAATCAGCTGACTTGTGTTGAGTAATATTCAATAAAAGAGAGAATAAGAAACAAAGTTTGCAAGACTGCATCAGATCAGGTTTTTTTCCTTTTGCCAATGGCATTCTAAAGTAAAAGAAAAAAAAAATGGTGATCTGTATTTTCAGATTTCTTCAACAACAATGAAACAATAACAATGCAAAATTGAATTTTTATATTCTTCTTTCATCTTGTGGTAAATACTCTTGAGTATAAGGAGTGGATTGAGGATCTTTCAGAATCTGAAATGGTTTGCGTGATGTCTGTTTACGTAGCTAACTTTAATGGTACAAACTTAAAGCATATTTTTGTTTGCCTGTATAATTCAGGAGAGAGCTTCTAGTAACAAGATTTAGTATAAAAGCTTCGTTTATGTTAGATATATTACTAGACTGCCGCTGGTTGTACTAATGTATAAAAAAAAAAAGAATGTGATTCTTGCTACCATATCTATTGCACTCTCCACTCACTCCCTTCACAATAATAATTCCAAATTTTTTTTTTTCAAAATGAGATTCTTGGTTGATTAGCAGCTCTCTCTCTCTTTCTCTCTCTCTCTCTCTCTCTCTCTCTCTCTCTCACTCTCACTCTCTCTCTCTCTCTCTCACACTCTCTTGCTAAATCTTTAAATGCAAACTTGCTTTGTGTTCACAATTGTAAAGTCATTAGATATATAGGTGCAGGATTGGCTGTGTGGTAAGAAGCTTGCTTCCCAATCACATGGTAACAGGTTCAGTCCCACTGCGTGGTATCTTGGGCAACTGTCTTCTACTATAGCCTAGGGCCGACCAAAGCCTTGTGAGTGGGTTTGGCAGATGGAAACTGAAAGAAACCTGTTGTGTGTGTGTATATATATATATATATATGTATATATATGTCTGTTTGTCTCCCCACCATCACTTTACAACTGATGTTGGTGTGTTTACAACTCCATAAGTTAGAGGTTCAGCAAAAGAGACTGATAGAATAAGTACTAGGCTTACAAAGAATGTCCTGGGGGTTGATTTGTTTGACTAAAGGTGATGCTCCAGCATGGCTACAGTCAAGTGATTGAAACACGTAAGAGTAAGCTAATGATCAATTGAAGAAGAATATTTTGGATGTGGAATGTTGAGTGCGGATGAATGATGATGAGTGAAGATCTATTTATTTAGCAAAGAATGCTGTGTTGGTATGGACCTATGTTTTAGGTGAAATGAGTTAGGAATCCAGGATATGTAAGATATTGATTAAATAAAAACTTTGGATAAATTATTGGGCTTTCTTAACTAAAAATTAGGATGAAGATACAATCATTCAGAAGTGTCATCTCTATAAATCCTTGGTATCTGTTGCTGGTCTTGTGATAAAGACACCCTCAAAAAAGCATCCCACTCATGGGAACAACCTAATTGTCAACAGTGCCAAGTCACATTAGTATTATATTACACTCTCCTACTCTTCAACAACAAAACTTATAACCCTCCATGCCTGAACATCCAGCTGAAAGTGAACAAAAATACTTCAGCTCTGAGCTGCTTCCCCCATGTGCGCGCGCACACACACACACACACACGTTTTCAACTACATTTCATTAAGTCCATCCTGTTGATTAGCAACAAGTTCACTAAATCACTAGAATAGCTGTGCTGTTACTCCCCTTTTGTATATCACCTTCATCCTTGTAGAACCTGGAAAATATGGCAGTGCTTTGAATAACTACTATGAAAATAAGCTCTTTAAAAGACAAAAAAAAATTGTTTCTCTCTTTTAAATGACCATTTTTTTTTTCTTTTCAAAGTTGTTTTGATTGGTGACTCTGGTGTTGGCAAGAGTAACCTGTTATCAAGGTTTACCCGAAATGAATTCAATTTGGAAAGTAAAAGTACTATTGGTGTAGAATTTGCCACTAGGTAAGTTTTTTGTAATTTTTTTTTTTTCCTTATCAAACCTTGTGCCATTAAAAATATCTTTCAACTGTTGAAATTAGATTACAGTGGATACGAGAGGTTTTGCTGCATTGCTCTGAATTTCCTGGCCACAGGAATTGCTATTCACAAGCTGCATCCTTATCACATTCTACTTGACTGTTTATAGAATGGCTAATTGTAAGAGGATGAAGAACTCTGCTCCAAGAATGCATCCGTTTTCCAGACAGGTATGGGTCGGACATTTTGACAGGAGCTGGCCAGATGAAGATCTAACCTGGGCTCCAGTCATCTGTTTTGGCACGGGTTTCTATGGCTGGATGATGCCCTTCCCAACACCAGCCACTTTACAGCATGTACTGGGTGCTTTTATATGGCACCAGCACTCAGAAGTCTACAAGATTAGGATCACCCAGTTAAAGAAGAATGCAAAGACATCCATGATTTTACTTAGTCTTCTCAAGCACAACAAACCTTCAGAAGTCTCGGCCCCTTATCCTCTCTGTGAGGCCCAATGTGTGAAGATCCTTTCTTGGTACTTTTCCTACATATTTCTGGGTCTTGGGAATCTTTCCTTTCTCAGTATTGGAAGTAAGATTTTAATTCTAAATTTAAATCTTTTTAGATTTCACAAATTTTCTTTTATATATTATTCAAGTCTGTTCTTCAGAACTTTTCAAGAACTTTTCTCTTTGATTTGAAAACATTTTTATGTTGTATTTCTTTGTAATTTATAACTATTTGCCTAGATACTTGAAAAGATGGCTATATCCATTTTCCTTCTTATACTTAATCTAATCTCACCAGGAGCAGGGAAATGGAGACAATTCAATAGAAACTTTTTTCAGACAATGCATACAAACCCCGATGGATAGATAAAGGTCTTCTGTTTGACTCTTATCTGGAAGTGTTGTAACTTAAATAATGGAAACTGAATATTTGAACAACCCCTTTCAGTTGGTAGTGGATGAGATAATCTTTTGTTTCTCTCTCTTTAATGGGGATAAGGATTAAATAGGAATGTTGTCCCATACAATGATACACTATGAAAGGTTGCTTCTTGCATTTTTTTATTTTGAACTTCTTAAAATAAATCGAATACTTTATAATTATTTGAATGAGAAATAAAAAGGTTGGTTTTCTCTTCTGTTTTAAAGAAAAACATTCACCTTATTACATTGTTTTATTATATTAATTCTATTTTGTTACATTTGAAGAGTGCAATAACTAAGTTTTTTGGTGCTTCTAGGAGTATCCAAGTAGATGGAAAAACTATAAAAGCTCAGATATGGGACACTGCAGGTCAGGAGCGATACCGAGCAATTACTAGTGCGTAAGTATTCCACTTTGAAAGTCTCAAGTTGTCAGCATCAGTCACATTTAAACAGTTGTTCAATGAATATTTGATTTATATCACTTGTGAGTTGCTTTCAATTTCTCATTAACGAAGGGGTGCCAAGTTCTTTATTTAGCATTCTAGGTTAGTAAATGGATAATAATGGAACATAGAATTCTATGTAGTAGCTTTCATTAAGAAATATTGATTTCTGACCCAAGGCCCAAAGTGGCACATGTTTGTAATTGGGGGAGAGGTTCTAGTCAAGAACATTAGCACTTGGTTGTTACTTTTTGTTGATTCCATAAAGGATGAAAGGCAAAGTGGTGAACACTGCTAGGATTTGAAATCAGAATTGTGATAACTAAATACAAGTCAGTGTAACTCTTACTCGACTGATTTTTCAATTCATTGCTTCTTCTGTTCAATAATATTAAAATTTTATTTCTTAAAGATGAATAAATCTTTCACCTTTCTACTGGACCTCTTTTTGTTGGATTTAATGACTTCTTTGAGATCCTGATTAAGGATCTCCAACAATTTAGTTTTATTCAAATTTTCTTTCTTTCAGATGGTGGAAACTTAGGAATTGGATTCTTGCTGATTATATTTTACATTAAAATTATACATATATCATCATCATCATCATCATCATGGACGATTTGACTGGGGACTAGTGAACGAGGTGGCTACACCAGGCTCCGATCTGATCTGGCAGAGTTTCTACAGCTGGATGCCCTTCCTAATGCCAACCACTTTGAGGGTGTAGTGGGTGTTTTTTACGTGCCACCGGCAGTACTGGCAACAGCCACGCTCAAATGGTGGTTTTTACATACCACTTGCACAGGAGTCAGTCCAATGTTTTGTTCACATGCCACCGGCACGAGTACCAGTAAGGTGAAGCTGGAAACAATCGCGCTCAAATGGTGGTTTTTACGTGCCACTGGCACGGAAGCGAGATCACTGCTCTGGTAGTGATCTCGCTTGGATGGTGCCGTTAGCGCTCCACTGGCACGGGTGCCAGTCATCAAATTTGGTTCAGTTTTGATTTCGATTTCACTTCCTCAACAGGTCTTCGCATTCATGATTTTGTGTTTTGTGTCCAAAGAAGGAAAGGTACACACAAGTGGGCTGGCTACACCCCTGGTAAAGGCCACGTGTTATGATCTCACTTGTCTTGCTGGGTCTTCTCACGCACACCATATTTCCAAAGGTCTGTCACTAGTCATTGCCTAATGTTCGAAGGCCATGCTTCACCATCTCATATATATATATATATATATATATATATATATTAAACGGTTGTTATTTGTCTCATTATTTTTCTTTGTATTGTAGATATTACAGAGGAGCAGTAGGAGCACTACTAGTCTATGATATTGCCAAACATTTGACTTATGAAAATGTAGAAAGATGGTTAAAAGAATTGCGAGACCATGCAGACAGTAATATAGTCATTATGTTGGTTGGCAATAAAAGTGATCTTAGGCACCTACGAGCTGTACCAACAGATGAAGCCAAAGCATTTGCAGGTGAGTTGCTATATTTTGCTGTAAACAAAAAAAGAGATGTGTTACAGCGTTGTTTAAAACATCAAATTATAGAAATTTAGTGACTGGATTACTTGTAGTTTATTGTTCAAGTATTTGTTCAGTATTTCTGTGTTGCCAACCAAAAAATTTGTGATGTTCACTACAACTTATTTGATACGTTGTTTTTCCACTTTTCAGGTAAGTTTAGAATAGTTTGTTGTGCTACTAGTCATTAGGTAACCACTAATTATACTTCTCCAGTATGGTAAGAAGTTAGAGGCTTGTTGAATACTGAGATTTAATTTGTCCTCCACTTCAAAGTTTGTCTGTTTGTCTTTGTAAACTCAGTTGGAATGAAGTAAGTTCCATAACATTCAGCCTTCTTGCCTCCTCTATATTAGCACTTTCATATCTGATCCTTAGTTGTAGCTTTAGAACAGTTTCCTTTGTGGTTTTCAGACTGCTGTTTCTGGTTAGTCATGTTAACTTTGTCACTATCCCATGTCTGTATATCACATGCAATTTCAAAATTCAAGATTATTATTGTAAAACTGATTTGAAGATCTCTAACATCATAGAGGTGGTGGTGTTGGTGTCATTGTTGGTTGGCTGGCTGGCTGAAGGGTTGATAATTTGTGTTGCATTTCTAGCACTGAGACATGTGATTCTCACTGGTTGTAAATTTCTACTATATTAAGATACTGACCCTTGTTGTAAGCTGCCGAAATGCTAGCATTTAACACCTGTAATTTAAATTGCAGTTGTGCAATAATCTTAACCCAAGATAGAAGTATATGAATGATGCAGGTGAAGGAAAAACTGGGATGATTTAGTCTGAAGCTGAAACTTATTCAAGGCTAAAACCCCTCTTAACCTGTTTCAGACACGTTTCTCTGAATGTAACGGTCATGTTCCAAATCGCAAAAATCCCACTGCTGTTGCGTGTCAATCATTGAAACTAAGTCAACATGGAGAGTTGGAACATACTCAACTGGTGATACATGTAGCATAGCTATTGCAGCCGGCTCTTTAATATCACAAACAAGAAAAATTGTTTTGGTTGTAAATTTGTGTGTAATAATTAAATAACTGCTTTCTGACAAAGGAGCTTTAGTTTTAATTATATGTTTGCATAATTAACAACCTTAAGTATTTGTTTACTTTTTCTTTTAATATTCAGATTAATTGTAATTCTCAAAATCTGGTGAATTTTGTTTCTATCATTTGCCAGGAAGAAGCCATTTTTGTTCGCTAAAATTAATGACCCCTAAATGAGTACTGTTGGATTCTGAAATTGGGTCTCAGCCGATATTTTGTTGAAATGGAAGTTAAATGTCAATTTTATTTTTTTAGATAAGTTATATATATATATATATATATATATATATATATAAAGTGAGTGACTTTAGTTTAAATTTCAAGAAAAAGCAGTTTTGGAAAAGTCAGTTTAAAATACTTGCGTCAGTGATATTTGAGAAATAAGTCTGTTGACCTGAAACTAGAATTAGAGATTACTGCAAAGACAGAAGCAACCGTTTGTCATGGATTCAATTCTGTTGGAATAACTCACTGCAAAATGTCAACGAAAATGTATAGCGTTACCTTTTTTTGGTATTGACATTATAGTGTACATGTTTTGTTTTTGTTTTGTTTTTTAATGGTACTGAAGCTATTTTTTCAGTTCCTCGAAAAGCCTTTCCCTGTTTATAGTTATTGTTTCTGGCTCAGTGTTCTTATAAAAGACTACCTTTTTTTTTTTCCCCCTTCTTCTCCAGAGAAACACAACCTTTCCTTCATAGAAACATCAGCTTTAGATTCAACTAATGTGGAAGCAGCCTTTCAAAATATCTTAACAGGTAGGATGAGCTTTTTTAAGTATATTTTCAGCTTGATTATTGTTTTGTTGCTAGGAATCTAATGAAATAGAAGAAAAGAATATTTTAAGTTTAATTGGAAGAGATGTAACAATTATGGATGAATGGAATGAGGATCAGTAAGTTTTACAAATTGACAATTTTCTGATAAATAAGCAAAACAAATCCTCTGACATTTTTGTTGAAAAGTTTACTACTACTACTACTTTTGATGATGATAGTCTTAATCCAGACAGCAAATCTCTAATGCCCTCTCACCTAACACATTATATATTGGTATTTAATAGTTTGTTAGTTTCATTTTGCTGGCTGTACCTTATATATTAAAAAAAAAAATTAAAATTCCTCTCTATAAAAAAAAATGCTTTAGAAAAATTTTACTTTTATAATATTGAAGTTTTTATAAAATCGTTTTGAGAACTTAAAATCCTTTTTTGTCTTAATGAGTTTTAGCATTCTGTGAAAGTATTTGATAATGATAGGGGATAAGTAATGGAACATTTCCAAAGGAAACAGACCTTGTGTCATTGTGAAGTGGTATATCAATAGTTAAAGAACAATGAAATTGAGGGTGAGATCTAAGTTCACTCTACTGGGGATGTTTGGAATTTGAGTGATGTAAATGTGGACAATATTGTATTAGTTGAAAGAGCAATGCCCACCATAGGTGGACTTTGCAGCTGCTTTCAAGTTGATGCACCCTCAATCACTAGAATCTCTTAGCTGATGACATTAAAAGTTGAGAAAAGCATAACTATTCCAACACTTTGCACACGAAAAAGTCTGTGTTTCACTGGGTTCACTGGCTGAAAAGTTCCTGGCTTTGAGTATCACAAAAGTCCTGGCTGGAGGCCCAACCTCTGCATTATTTTACAGGACTTAAAAACCTGTAGAACTGCTGTAACAGGTGTGTGAATCTGAGAGGGGTGGGGAGATGTTGAAAGAAATCGTGATTAACTGATCCTCATCCTGTATTTTCTCTTATTTAAAGACAGGAACTTTTCAGCTCCCCAGCGTGTGTGTGTGTGCATGTATGTGTGCGTGTGTGTGTGTGTGCATGTATATGTGTGTGTGTTTGTGTGTGTGTGTGTGCATGCGCACATTGAATATTGCTCTTGGTTTCAATAGTATTTGCCAGTTGGTTTGGTTTTTGTCTTTGATGGGTAACAGTCGATGGCAGCTGTTGAGGCGGATACAGGTTTAACTGCGGAGGAGCTGGCAAATGCTAATGTAAGTAGCGGAAGAGTAAAATAATTGTTTCAGAAACATTTTGTTCTCTGCACCTTGTTTTGTTATTCTGACTACTTATTTTTTCTTTTTTCTTTTCTTTTTTTTTTTTTTTTCCCCCCCACTCTTTCAGAAATTTACAAAATTGTTTCTCAGAAACAGATCCGTGAAAGTCCAGATGATGATAACTCAATCAGTGCAAATGTCCAGACGATCACTGTTGCTCCAACAGATAATTCTGCAGGAGGGAAAAAGCAATGTTGTGCTGCGTAACCCCTGTGTATAGGAGAAGAAAAGACTGGCTGCAGAGACCCAACAGAAACACTGTGACAAAAGGGAGGGGTTGGGGGTGGGGGTGGGGGCAAGGGAGTGGGTGAAAGCAGGCAGGCCGCTGGCTAGACAGGGGTGAAGGGGGTGGAGCAGACACATGTAAACCGCTCCTGCAACATTTACTGACTCACAGATGGTGTGACAGATATAATTGCCTCTGTTATGTCTTCTACTCTTTACTACTTTAGTACTTATCATAGCAGCCTGGATTCCAGTGCGGATGGAAAGCAATAATCGCAATGGTCATTTTGGTCATCACATTCACAGGATGTGCATGACTGCGTCTGTACATATTATCTCCATGGCTTCACTGAATACGATTGTGCAGCTAAGTGAATTGTGTGATCTACTGATCTCTTAGGCTCTATGTTCGCTTTTTAAGTTTTATTATTATTATTATTATTATTATTATTATTAATATAAAATCTGTCCATTCCTCCTTATATTATTTATTTCAAATCAGAAATATTATTCATAATAATCTTCTCTACAGATTGAAACCAAACATTCTCTAACAAACAAACAAGCAAAAAAAAACTGTTTCAAAATCTCAATGACCTCTTAATCTTTTTAAAGAAAAAAATGTAGTTGAGCATCCTCATGTTTTTTTCTTTAAATCTGCAATGACAAACAACCTTAAGAAAATCGTAGGAAGCTGTTAATGTTTTTTTTTTTTTCTTTCTGTCCTATCTCAGAATCTAAATTCTGTTAAAAACAAAAACAAAAAAAAAAACATCTGCTTGATAAATTTGCCCTTAATTCTGTTAACCACCAATAACTATGCATCTATTTTATTCATTTTTTTTTACCCCCCCCCTCTTCTAGCGATTATAATAAATAATTTAAACATTAAAATAAATTAATGATACTTTGATGAGATATTTTTCTGTAGTGTTTTCTGTTTATAATTGATGACCCCCAAATGAGAGATGTCATTTGGGCCAAGTTTTTCTCGGAAGAGTCCAAAGCAGTCAACCAACTAATCAAGCAAAACTTTGACTTTTTCTTTTTTCTTTTTTCTTTTTTCAATTTCTTACTCTGCTCCTCTTGAGCTTCTCTCAACTTGAAACCTAAAAATGATGTTTAACTATTACTGATTATTCTATAACTTTCTTTCTGCTCAATCTATTCACTGCCCGCTCTTCTTGGATGTTATGCTGTTTGGCAAGGTTACTTTAGTGCAGAAGTGGCTGTCTTTCATAGAATTCTGTGTGTATATAAAATCTCATTTCTGGTTATGAGTATTTCAAGATCCTGTTAAAAATCCAAAAGAGTGAAGGGCTTGCTTTCTCTCACTCTCTCCCCCTCTCTCTTAACCCCTCCTTATGGTTCAAATTCAGCCTAGTTTAATATTTATATGTTTATATAACAGCTGTTTCTTTTTCCCTTTTTTTTTTTTTTTTTTTTCATCTCTTGTCTGGCAAATGGCT
>JARUKP010001017.1:0-10110 GCA_029874955.1 Octopus insularis
CGAGCTACTGCGCCCGAGACCCGCTGGACCACCCGCAACTCAGTGAACGACTGACTGGTCAATTGAGGGAATTTGCACATTTACACACAAACACATATATGTGTGTATGTGTGTGACTCTAGTTTTCGAGTCATAGAGTGTGATAGTTGGGAGAAAATGTGAGAAAATGTGGCGGAGCTAAAAGAAGGAAAACAGGAGTGAATTCAGGAAAAGAATAAAGGGTAAAAGTGAAAAGGGAGTAAAGTAAAACAAAGAAAAAGAAAAGGATTTGAAAGGAAGTAAATGAGGAAACTAGAGAAAGAGAAAATAGAGAGAAAAAAAAGAAATGAGAACAAAAATAAGACAAGAAGAAATAAGAAAAGGAGTGTGTAAATTGATAAGAATAGTAAAAAGGAAGAAGAGAGTGAAAAATTATAAAACATACCTTGCTCAAAATACTATAAGCAGTCCTATTATTAACTAGAACATTTTAGCAAAAGCAAGTGCCTGTAATAGACGGGTCACAGTATGAAAATAGCAGGTAACTGAAAATCTGCAACTTCCTAAAGCTAAGAGGAGAAACCCTTATTTCTTGCCCTCATGCGAGGAAATTCAGTCTACAAGTATTTAAACATACTCCTTCGCCAGACGATTTTATTCTACAAACATAATAGCAAAAATCCTGCACGCAGCTTTCTAAACATCGGCTCCACCTCTTCATTCTTTATCACTATTATTTCCCAATGATTCTCAACACTCTTTTGTCGATGACTACCTTATCATCTGTATTTCGGCACTCGGAACCGCTGTGCGTAGCAACAGATATAGAGATAACATTAACATGACCGGCTTTAAAACCTACTCCTTTCAACAATATAACTATATCTGACATCAATTCCTCTTTATTTATACTATATCTGTTGATCACATGCAGCTTTAAGCTCAATATGTCTATTATCATTGCTATAATATGATATTGCACTCCTATACAGTTTTAACAGGTTCGTTTGTTCTATTAATCTTCTTTCTTATTTATCTCGCTTTCTTCAGAGATATTTTACCCAAATTTCGTGTCATGTTCAGGCTTTTTTCTATCACCTACCCTCATTCATTTTCCTCTTGTTTCTTCTGGCTCTCTTACTGTTTTCTCCTTTTGTCATGTTGTTTCTCCATTACCTTTGTAATTATTATGAACTCTTCCAATACCTTTACATTTTCATGTATCCTGTTATCTCTTCATTTTCTTTTCAGTTACTATTTTTTTAATTATTTTTTTTCTTAACAACTTTTCTATAATCTTATTTTATCAATTTTTTCAACGTTTTCTCCAGTTTTTCCCCCACAGTGTTGTTGATATCCCCGCCAAAATACTATTCTATTTTGTTTTACCATGTTGTGCTCATTCTTGTCTTCTTGCATTTATCTTATTATACTTTACTTTATCCAGTTTGAAATATTAACCATTCCCCCGAAACAATTCCCCGAATGTTAGCCTTTCCTTTCGGTTTAATCCTCCTGATTTTCATTAATTTTCAATATTATATCCATGCCTCTCTCAATTTCTATCCCTCCCTAATTTTTTGGTATTATTCTATTTCTATACTTTATTTACCATCTTACCATCTTGCCAATCAATAAATTAGCAACTGCTGCCACTTCAACTCTCATGGTACTTTTAAATTTCATTCCTTATTCTTAATAATTCGTCGTCTGTTGTATGCATCAGAGACTTGTCCCCACTTAACTTCCTCATTCTATTTGTTTCTTCCTTTTTGCCTCTTTTCATTGCCTTTCATTCACTTTCATTGCTCTCTTTCTGTTTCTTCCTATCAGAGTTATTTACTTTTTCTCCCTTTTCTCTCTTTTCTCCTTTATTATCATTCCGTCCAACCCTCTTGTTTTCTTTGTTTCCCCACCCTTTATCATACTTTCTCCCAATCATCATACCTTGCGACTAGAAAAGCATAGCTATATATTAAGATAAATACGCAAACCCTATCGATTTTCCGGACAAAATTTATCTGAAGATCCTATGTGCCAACAAGTGAAGCTCAGAAAAGCAAGAGACGGACTCCCCCAAAATAGAAAATATATTTATATATATGCATGTGTATGTGTTTCCATGCGTGCATGAGTATGTGTGTGTACGTATATATGCATATTTATGCATATATTTATGTGAGTGCATATTTGTGAATTTGTGTTTCATACTGAATTATGGTTGCTTTCATTTTATTCAATAGAAAATAGTTATTTCTCATACTTTTTTCTTTTTTATTTCGTTAATGAGTATTATATTTCTCGTGAAAATATTAACAGTTTCCTAGGCGACGAGTTGGCAGATCGTTCTTGTGTCGGGCAAAATACTTAAGTGTATTTCTTCCAATTGTACGTTCTGAGTTCAAATGCCACCAGGGTTGCCTTTGCATTTCATGCGTTTGGAGTCGATAAAATAAGTAGCAGGTTAGCACCTGGACTAATTTAATCGATTTACGCCTTCCCCCGAAATTGCTGGCCTTTGAAACTAATATGAGATGTTTCTACGGCGGCGAGCCGGTAGAATCGTTAGCACTCAGAGAAAATCTTAACAGCATTTCGTCCGTCTTTACGTTCTGAATTTAAATTGCACCGAGGACGATTTTGCCTTTCATCCTTTCGGAACTGATAAAATAAGCACCCTCAGCCCCAAAATTGTCTGGCCTTGGGTCGAAATTTGAAACAAGTTTGTAAAGGTTGGGGGCTGGCGTATCGTCTGCATGATGATCAAATTGCTTATCAGCATTTTTTCAGGGTAAAACTTTTGTGTTCAAATGTCACCGAGGTTGATTTTATTGATAATCGAATCGGTGTATTCGGAATATATTCAGAGTCTAGGGCGGTGCACTGACAGAACTGTTGGCACGCCGGGTAAAATGCTGATTCATTTCGTCTGTCATTACCTTCTGGTTTCAGATTCCGTTAAGGTCACCTTTACTTTTCATCCTTTAGGAGACAAAAAAGCACTGTTCTCGATATGACAGGCTTCCATTCTTCATCAAAATTGCTGGCCTTGTTCCAAAATTCGAAATCAATGTACACAGATTTTAAAGAGGCGAGCTGGCCGAATCGTTAGCATGCCGAAAACACTGCTTAACAGCATTTCGTCTGGCTTTAACGTTCTGTGTTCAAATCCCACCGAAATCCACTTTGCTTTTTATCCTTTCAGGGTCGTAAAAATAAATACCAATTCAGCATTGTGGTCGAACTAATCAACTAGTCCCCGCCATACCCCATCCATGAAATTACTGGTCTTGTACCAAAGTATGAAACCAGTATACTCATTGGGTATATCACTATTTTTGTCGATAATGTTTCAAGTTGTTCTTTGCGAAATTATTGAACGTTATCTTTGGTATTTCTGAAAAAATATGTTCTTACTGATATAACACTATACTTTCTCAATTTATTTGAGTATGTAAATGTTTAAATGTATCAAAATTGCCCTGTTCATGTTTCTAAATCCTGTCCGATTATATTAAATTCTTTCCTTTCCATAGTATATGTAACCAATTACATTATAGCAATGTGTATATTTTTGTTTTGGTATATTCACCATTTTCTCTCTTCTAATAATGTAGCTTTTGTTTTTAAAACTTACAGGGTAGGAAAGTACATGCTTAGAAACATCTGAAACAAATAAAATGTTCTTAAGCAAATTAGCTTCAATTCGATTTTACGCTGCAATATACTTGCTTTTCTCTATTCGTGTATAGAATGCTATGTATAATTGTGTTATATAATATATTTGCTTGTTAAGCGAAAGAATATAATCGTAACATACAAACGACATAAGAGTAAAAAAAAAATAATAGTTCAGACAACAAATACATATCAACAATGTGTACCGCATATTTTGGAATTTTTTTTTTTTTTTTCATAATTCCGATGTGTACTAAGTTCCCAAATTAATATTTTATATTTGTTTTCATATTCATGTGAATTCGTGAATTCACAATGTGTTTCTTATGGAAATGAAATAGAGTTTCATTGCAAACGCACCCAGTTTGTAGTTAAACTCGTTTCATAATTGTTGCAATTGTCAGCAGATGATAATGTCCATGATATTCAAAAACGTGTGAGAAGTAACGCATGGTAACGTTAAGCATATTGCTAAAATGATCTTGAGATATACTATCACTGCAACTGGTTAACTCATTGCCTCTCTTTCGAGTCTAATTCGAAAATTCCACTGTAACTGCCAAGCAACATACCAAACTATATCTGGTCGATATTTTAATTATATACAAAGAGTTAATGAACTGTATAATACAGTTCATTATATACTTTAAAAAAGTAAATAATGTTCGATGCCTTCATAATGTATCCAGAATAAAAATAAGGAATTGTCAATGCCGCAAAACCTATTTACTTTTTTGTTTCGTAGTATAGTTTAATTATGTACACTAACATCCCCCTTTGAAGAAAATGCCTCAGTATATATATATACCCACTACAGAGTAATTTGTACATTTATGAAGTAGCATTAGTCCTTTAAAATTATTCTGTGCAAATAATGGGAAGGGGAAGGGGAATTAATACTTTGTACAGGCTTATGTCTGAAATATAATGAAAATACACAATCATAAGCTATCATCAATACATTTCGGCAAAATTTATTGTAAATATTATAACAATATAGTTTATTCAAATCATAGAGAATAAAACCTATGTTCAAAGATACAACCAATCGTGGAGGCTTCGTTAGAACAAAACCTAATCGTCTTTTTGACAATTTAGCCGCAGTCAACAGCAGGAGCAACAACAAGCAAAACGTCCAGCATAAATTATGCATTAAATATAGCACCCTATCAGTTGGCTGGACTTCATTGTGATGGTAGCCATATTACATTCCACTCCGACTGTATCGTTTTAAGAAGACAAATTGTTTATAGGCAAAACTGATAGATCCAACTGATAGATCATTGCGTTATTACTTTTTGTTTATGTCTACCCAAACAGAGAGTTTATTGGCCTAACATATAACTGGAAGTATGTGTGAGTGTGTGCATATATACATATATACATACATACACGCTTGTACACGCAATACACCCGCACTTAGGTGTATAATCACCATTAAAACATTTGATATTTTCAAAAATTCATTGAGATCAACGCAAAACTGCAAATTTTAATGCAGACACCTAAGGCAAAATTAACTTCGTTTATTCAATAGTTACTCTTATATGAAGTAGAAATATGATTGTCCCTTAGCTATACTGTATCACGGCAAAATATCACTTCAAGTATAGAAGTTCACAGTCGTTTCAAAACTCTTGTAGGGTGAAGAACAATACCATCAACCGTTTAAAAACCTCTCGAGATTTTATATAAAATGCATATGAGCACAAAAATAAAACTATATAGCCATTTGAGATAGAATCGAACATTGACCAACAGAACGAAAGAAAAACGTCAAAGAAAAAAAATCTACGCATATTACTTCTTCAGGCATTTGATGATACATTCCAGAAAGCAAAATTGTCAAAGATGAAGCAACCTACTTACCAAACACTATAAAGACATGTATGACCGCTTACTAGATACATGCTAGTGTAAACAACATAATGTCTTGATATGTATTAGAACATAATATATGTTAGCTGTAAAAATTATTTAGTATTGTGGATGACAATATCACTAATGCACTAATAACGGAGAGCTGAATAACTACGACAGCTAAATCTTAATAACGAACACATTTTGGAGTTGTTATTTTGGAATTAGATCTCGCACCAACATTGTACATCATCTCAATAGATTTTCTATCACTAAAGAGCTAATTCGCTATATATCATTAACAATGCATGGTTGTAAATGAGGAGATAACTGCTACGATATTTATCTATATGACTTAACAAGAAAATACGCCCAATACAAATAATTTCTGTAGATGTTTCCATCTCAAACAGCTCGTCATATCCTACGGAATTATTAAATTTACACTATACTGGCATTTTGTTCTAGTTATATCAATTATATTCATTTGTAGATGTCTCACATTCTGCGCCAGTATTCTAACGGGAAGTTATTTGTTTCTTAATAAACATGCAATGAAAACTGCAGGAATATTCATATGAGATTTATCATACATTCAATATTTTGATTCGTTGATGTGCTTCATTTAAAAAATAGAATTTCATTTACTTTATTGCTTTCATCTGTTGGCAAAATAGTATCAATGATGTAAATAAGGATTAGCAACAAAATTTCGATGAAAGCCATTCTTGCAATGCTGTCGAATTTTAAGGCATTTTGCTATATAAAATGATATTCAACTAAAGGAAATAGTTCGTCATAAGGTCGCACTGATAGACAAAGTGTCTGTCTATGTTCTATTGTCATCCATCAAACAAGAGGAATGTATCTTCTATTCCCTGTCCTCTACTATATGTGTATATATGAATATGAGGAACATAGAGAAAGACAATAATGAATCGACTAAAGTTTGTATTTTATATAATTAGATTATCATAGATTTGGATTTTCGTTTAAAAATCGTTGCTAACCAGTTCAGCTTAAATGAATTTTTGCAAGTGAACGTCTTTATATGTTTCCTGAAGGCAAAGAAAATACATATAAAATTATGTTCCATGTTTATGCAAGAAGACAATGGACTATAGAGTTGCCCGAGTACACGGTACAGATTTATAGAAGCTGATATAATATAACAGTAAATATTCTTTATTATGCATAATATGGTAAGTGCAGATTAGTTTAGTTGCTTAGTATAATTGTCTGTATGATTATTTCAA
Source organism: Octopus insularis (assembly GCA_029874955.1). Taxonomy (NCBI): domain Eukaryota; kingdom Metazoa; phylum Mollusca; class Cephalopoda; order Octopoda; family Octopodidae; genus Octopus; species Octopus insularis. The sequence goes on from JARUKP010001017.1 coordinate 6,774, forward strand.
ACAACTTCAGGTTAAGAAAAGAGAGCATTAACAAATATTACAAATGTACAAACCTATCTACCAACATAAACACACACAAATACTCACACACGAAAACACACGTGCGCGCGCACACACACACACACACACACACACACACACACACACACAGACACACACTCCCAGACACACATACATACAGACCCACTCACGCACACGCACACACTGACTCACATACAAACACATATATACAACAGGAACGGCAACAGCTATATATATATTTTGACTCTTGCAGTTTTAATTAGAAATATTCGACATACATCAAAATATATTTCTATAGAAAATATTAGAGATTAAAGTACCGGGGAAGCACCAATATTTTAGGCAACACGATTAATCAGTAAATTTCTTGAGCGTTAACAAACCCTTAACAGGTAACTTGGGAACAGAAAAAAGAAGACATGCGCTCAACACCGGAGCTGAAGACACCTCCGAAAGGTTGGTGTTCGTCAAACCGGTAGAGGAGTAGATGCCGCAACCGGACGTGGTTCCACCTGATGATGTCTTGAGCTAACTGGATCCTATAAAGGAGTTGTTGTAGTAGCAGACCACGAAACATGTTTGAAATTCCTCCTCTCCACCATTTTTTTTTTTTTACAGCATGTGATTTTCCCTAACTCTCCTATGGGATGAGATGCTATACATTAATATTGAAAACAGCTGACTCCTTGGTGAATTTTACCAGAATCTCTATAGATTTTATTACTTCAGTGTGAAGTTTGGATACTCGGCAATTACTCCGGACTATTTATCAGTTAGGTATTTTTTTTAAACGTACTTTAACTTGTTCAGAGAAACAAAATGTCTTCTCTCTATCACTTAATACCATGCTTTTTTGCGGAAAGCTTTCCCACTTGTACATACAATATCCCCATATATTCCTCTTACATGCCGCTCACCAGACCCCACCCTCATATCTCTATATTCATTCTTTCTTTACTTACATTTAAAAATTGCCACTCGAATCAACATTACAAACTACGCCATAATACACATACACTGACTCGCATATGCGAACATACACACAAACAGATAATTGAGGAGATGCAAATTAAACTTCATAAAACGATTATAAAGTGCAAAGAACTTACTATTCGAATTAATCCAACTCGCGTTTGTTGTCCCAAGATCTGAGTTAGATCGAAGTTCGAGTAACAGTGGGCTCTACGGGACGAGTTAGATAAGATAGACATGTATTACGGCTGATGTAGTTTAACAATGTTTTTATTTTTCAAGGCTTGAGCATCAATTTCGAGAAACTAGCTTCGAATCGATTTGTGGTCATCGAATATTCTTTCGAGGATGGAGACTCCTACTTTCTACCGTTTGCAACGCTTCAGCGCATGCCTGTTGACCGTTTTACTGCGTTTTAGTTTGTCTTACAAAGTTCCTTTGAGAAATTCAAATTTGATTACAAAGAATTCAAATTTGATAGCAAACAATTCAAACTAGATCGAAAACATCTATAAAGTGAAAATGTTTTAAGATACATGCGACAGTAAGATAGCTGTATTTTTTTTCAGAAGTTTTTTTTATCATTTCTACCTATATTAGTTAGTTTACATTTCAGTAGTCATATCTCATCGAATGACTCTCCTTGTCTGGCGATGAAATTATCAAATTTCAGTTGCATTTTATTCCAATAGGTTACATGTTAGGCTTATAGAATATTGCAACGTAATCATAACTAATAAAACTTGATATACGCAGACATGATACTGATATAATATAATCTATAGATTTTACAATATTAACGTACTTCCTCTAAGGTATTCACGCGATCAGTGCAAGAGTGAAGGTCAAGACTTTCTTGACTTTTTAAATTGTGTAGCAGTTAGATATTAAATAGTTACAGGTATGGAGAAAAATGAAGGATTAAGGATATTTTGTGGCTGACGATTGTAAGAACATAATCCAAAGTTTATGGGATTTATATAGTATCTGATGCAGACAACTATATAGAGATCTAGCTGACATACCCAACGTTGCTCTGGATTTAAATGGCATAGCTTGTATACATGTTGGCACTCTGTTGCTTACGACGTCGAGGGTTCCAGTTGATCCGATCAACGGAACAGCCTGCTCGTGAAATTAACGTGTAAGTGGCAGAGCACTCCACAGACACGTGTACCCTTAACGTAGTTCTCGGGGAAATTCTGCGTGACAGTGTGACAAGGCTGACCCTTCGAATTACAGGCACAACAGAAACAGGATGTAAGAGAAAGTTGTGGTGGAAGAGTACAGCAGGGTTCGCCACCATTCCCCGCCGGAGCCCCATGGAGCTTTAGGTGTTTTCGCTCAATAAACACTCATAACGCCCGGTCTAGGAATTGAAACCGCGAGTTCGCTGCCCTCACCACTGGGCCATTGTGCCTCCACCCTACCTTACACGAAGCTAATAATAACGTTATCTGAATATTTTTACCGAACTATACAAGGTTTTCAGTTTCGAAGAATATGGAAGCTAGATTTCATAACCTTCAAATTTTAAAATTCTTGATTGATCATAGTGAAATAAACAACCGACAGTGTAACGCATGTATACAGGATAAATAATACGTTATCAGCGATGTAATTCCATGTGACTTTTTCTGGGAGTTGCCTGATTATGAAAAGTTTTATAGAATATACCAAATTCATTCCAACAACCTGTCCAGCCCTCAAAATCCCCATCGACGCAAAGAATTAATTAGCTATGTCTCATGATGAAGTAGAGGAAAGGCACAACTAATTGAACTAATACCAGCATTTCACTGGTTGTTATTTCATTGATCTCAGGTTGACGAAAGGCAAAGTTGATCCTGGCGGGACTTGAAAGTCAGGATGTAAATCGAGGTAACTTTAACTAAACACTACAACACATGTATTTCCGGTGCTCTATCGTTTTTCTGTTAATTTAGACAAATAAATACGTTGATGTTTGACTAGAGAAGAATGCCTTTTCAATAAGAGGTATGAATGAATGTTCTTGAATAAAATCGAAACAGTATGGCGAAGCCACATCTTGTCAACTGTTAGACACTTTAAACATGAAATATCATTCACGAGATTTTTTTTTTTTTTTATCTAGAATTATCTATCAGCAAAGTTTAAAGGTGAAGAAATTCTGAAACCTATCTAAATATTGCTCTGTGTCTGCAGAATTTTCTTCCTGAAAGATGAGATATCGTAACCAATTCCTACGTGACTTTTTCAAATATACTTTTAAAATATTTTTCAGAGCCCCTGGTCATGACATTAAAATGACATGTACATAAGAACGTATGTAAGCATATGTGTGTGTGTGTGCGTGCGTGTA
>JARUKP010001018.1:0-10109 GCA_029874955.1 Octopus insularis
TTTTTGTGTTTATATATCTCCGTTTTATAGAGATCTCCCTGGGCGCTATACCAGTTGGGGTTTTGTGTTTTATATATATATATATATATATATATATATATATATATAATGTATATATATCAAGGGTGTGTGTTATTTTGACATTATATGATAGTGAGAGTGTCACTGTAAAGTGTCTTTGTTTCCAATCTTCCATGAAAACATTAAAAGAATGATATAAAGTTCATTCTTTTTGCCTTTGTTTTCCATGCTTACACAGGTGAGACAATATAATTGCAAGGTTGTTTTACAAGCAGATGCCCTTTCTTCTGCCAACCCTTACTTGTTTCAAGCAAGGAATCTCATATTTCATGTGTCTTCCAGATGATCTGATGACAAGGGAAATGACAACACTGCTAGTTGCTTAGCGATTTTCAGACCAGCACAAATATAATAAATAAACACACACATGTATATTTATCTTACCATTGTCTCCCTTGCCACCTATGCTTCAAGTCAACTTCACAAGTGTCTCCCTTGCCAATCATGCCTCTGACGCTCTTCCTCTTCCAGTCATTTCAGCATGTGGTAATTGTCTAAGTAAGACATATTTGTTCTTTTCTCCCTCCATTTCTTTCTCTCCTCGTCCATTGTTTCTATAGAAGAGCATATACTTGAAACATAAAAGACTTAATTTTTCATGAGTATAAACCTATTATCATGTTTCTCTTTTACCTCATCTTCATGGTTTTAATTGTTATGCATGTACCATATACTGTGTATGAGACAGGCTTCTTTCAATTTCTATCTACCTAATCCACTAACCAACTTTAGTCATCCTGGGACTAAACTATAATACACTTGCCCAAGGTGCCAAATAGCAGAACTAAACCCAAAACCATGTTGTTGGGAATGCACTTAAAATTAAGTTTTCAAAGAAAATATTTAAAAAATAACAGCAAATTTAGATAAAAAGGTCATTTGTATGTCTTACCTGATAGTAAAGGGTTTAATAGCTGCATTGTTGGGTATAATGTTAATGTTAAGGTACTGAACAATAGACATTGATTCATAAGACATCTGATGTTCTTCACTGCTAGCAAGGCTAAGATGAATATCATTTTGATGAGCGATATACACATGGTATGTAGAAGTTTTCATAACCCAAGAATCAGTTACAATTACTCGACGTGCCATTGAACCTGATGTAAATTTATCTGGTCTCCGAAATTCTACATTAATGGAGGAAGCAATATCATGCCAAGATGAACCATTTTCTGTTAACAGTTGCAACTGTTTAGCTACAGGGTGTTGATCCCAGTTATTTAATGACCAGTAGTAAAATAGGGTAAGAGTAGCAATTGGGAAGCTAGTGGCCAGAATCAAATATATCATCCATCCTGACGTTAAATCGTCCAAGTCAAAATGAAGACGGCTATCCACCAAACAGCTCAGCCCAACATAATATCCTGAAAAGATTGTTAGAAAAATGGCAGCTTTATATATTGCAAATGTCTAAAGAATTCATGAGATAGACAACAATATTTCCTTTTTGTTTCCTTGAACAACAAACTAAAAGAATCTTCTACATAACATAAGAATTTAGTAGTTATTTCTAAGTATCTCACACAATGCCAAAGAAGGAGTCTTCAGGTGGTCGCATGATCAGCTAGAAGTAGCAACCAAATAGTCTTCAAATTAGATTCTTACTATTAAAAAAAAAACGGTAGAACACACTGCATAATATAGTTATTTGAAAAAGACGGGATGGTCAAGGATGGAATGCTTTTCATCATAACTCTACTCGATCTGGGCTAATCAACAACAATACCGTTTATGGTAACAAGCTTTTGTTCAAGTGAAATAAACACGATTTCAGCATTGCAAATCATTGAACAACTTATCAATTTCCTGTAAGCTGGGTTATTTAGAATCGTATTTGCCCTTATCTTATCTGCTTTGCTGCCGAATAAATGATCAAAGATTAATCACTAGAATTCAAGGAAATTTGTGGTGTCTGTATCATCAAGTCATTTAAAGAAAGAATAAGGCATAGGAAATGTTTAGTATACTGCTTCGAATAACTGATAGGATACGAATAAAGAATGTTTTATGTACATAAAAAGATCAACAATTCTTCGAACTTAAGTTTAGTTTTTCAACAGTAATTGGTTACATGGACAAAAATGATAATAGAAAAATAATTGCAAAACTTATTATTATATTCTAATTCTTTTCCTGATGAAAATTATAAATTTTTCGGGAAGACACGTCCGTTTATTATACTTAGTACTCATTCATTTTCTCTTTACCATTATCCTCTGCAGATAAACTTAAACTAACTTTAATTTCCTTATTTTTTGAGTGTGAAATTGGTTCTGTGTGTTTATATTTACTGTAAAATAAATAAAAACTTAAGGGCAACCCGAAACTTCACGGCAATACTGGACTACACCAAATGCAACTGCAAAAATATTTCACGATTATTTATGCGAATGGAAATTAGTTCTGAAAACAAAATAAAAGGAATCGAAATATCTTACCAAGTGGTAAGATAGAATGAATGACCAATGTTATCGATGTCCTACGTTGATGGTAGATTATAAAGTGAAGATCTTGGCTGCCTAAATAGTTTGAAAACACATTCTGGATAGAGAATCCTGCTGAAACTAATTCAGATGGTGGTGCGATAACACAAATCGCAAAAAAGCAATATAACAGTGTATATAATAAAAATACAGTTGTTACTTCTTCTTCCATCCGATGAGATTTAACAAAAAAAAAACGTAGCTAAGATTAAGCGGTGAAAGTAATTTTAGTCCCTTATTTAAAAAATGCCCCCAATAAAACAGAAGTATTTCCTTATTTCAACAAATTAACTTTCAAACAACATTATTACACAAAACTGATATTTTCAACAACTTTCTCATAAATTAAGCTCTTATAAAAATTATAAAAAAAGAAAACGTCATTCTTCTGTAATATACTGCGTGAAAAGGGATATGTTTTAGCATTTTCCAGAGCGTTCTTTAAATTTAAACGCTCTGGAAGGTGAGAGGGTTTATAAAAATAAGTGGTATAATTGTAGACTTTTGCGCAAGTTTTTAAAAATAATTTCAATGTAGAGATCGGGGAGGTTCCAAACTAACGGTGACCCACGGCACGTCGGCTCTTCGCCAAGATGGCAGACTCATCATCCGACTATTTTGCGGAGGACCAACAACCCGACCAGAAGAGCCCTTAACCTATTACAACACTTATCGGAAGAAACTAGACTGCCCAGCATCGGAACGGGACCCTGTATGCCTCCGATCAACGAGAAATCAACTTAAGCTACAAAATTTGTGTTGCTATATGAAATGTCCTGTTGCTCCTTTGCCCCAGGGCAATCACTCTGCTGTCCGTCACGAAAGCTATCCTGCTACAACATCATCCTGGCGGGACTCTGTGAGACACTCTGGTCTGGTTGTGGTGAATTCATCGCAAGTGACCATTGCTTCATCTGGAACAGCTCCTAAGACCGGACTAGCCTCTGCGATGTGACACTGGCCATGCCCAAGCGCGTCCATAAGTCACTCATCGACTGGAACTCGGTGAGTGACCGTTTATTGTCCGCCTGTTTTCTCTATCGGTACGGGAAGATGACTATCATCGTTGCCTATGTCCCTACATACGTCGCAGAGAACACTGTCACGGATGTCTACTACGACTAGCTCCAACAGGTTTTAGGACAAACCCCATCCCACGACATCACGATCATCCTGACAGACGCCAATGCTACCATCTTTTCTTCCGTCGGGTTCCCTTCAGCTGACCCACTCTGGATTCGACCTACTGGCACAATCTTTGCCGACCCATTCACCAATGGCAATGGTAATTACCTACTTCTATGCTGCTACAACAATCTCTTTATCGCCAGCAATTGTTTTCCCTGCAAATTTATCCGTCACTGGATTTGGTAGTCCGGACGGCTACACCAGGAAGGCGATCAACCACATCATGATCTCTCACAGCTGGAGGTCACTTGTCACTGACTGCTGGATCTACAGAGGAACTTAACTCGGCAATACCGACCATGAATTGCTGGCTACGACAGTCACGCTGAAGTTGCGAGCAGACCTCGCCACCGAGTACCAGCCTCACCCTGACTCATCCTGTCTCCGTGATCCCCACATCACCTCAACATTCACGTGCTCTCTCACCAATCGCTTCAGCACCCTGGCATCAGCCAGTCCCCAGTTTAAGACAGCCCTGGTGAAGAATACCAGTGGCAACGTCATCACCATGAAAACTGCCCACCTTGAACGCTGGAAGCAGCACTTCAGCCGTCTTCTTCATCACCCATTTGTTCCACTCGATAACCAACACTGTAGACACAGCTACAACCAACAACACTGGAGACTCGATCCTGTCATCCCTGATGAAATCAGTGTCCCCCTGAAGAAGCTCAACAACTGCAAAGACCCTCACAGCGGAGATATTGAAGACGGACAGAGAAAACACGATCCAGTGACTCACTCACATCATCAACCATGTATGGGTATCAGAGCTTGTAAAAATTAACACTTCCTTTTCCAAGCCTAGATTCGAAACCGAATCTAAGAATTCTTGGTCGTTCAAACCACCACGATCAACAGGCGCGAAAACAGGTTTTCTTTGTCCTGTCAAAAAGTGTCGGAGATAGATAATGAAAACAATGTCACAGTTTAAACCTGGGAAAAGTCTTGCATAGTTTTGCTGTTCTGCTAACAGATTGTTGTATTTGTAATGTGCGAGTCAGTTGGTTGATTTCTTTTTCTGAAATCCAAGCTTATCCAGACTGACAGGCATTTACTTACAAAACTAAGTACTCCAATTATTATTGGTACAAATGTAAATTTCTAATCCGGATATAGAAGCTGGAGATTTCGAAGCAGTTGTCCATAGTTATCTTCTTTCTCTTTGAAAATCAGAGATATTCACATCAGCAGGACAGCTGGCCTCAATGACGGTACATACTTTTTCTTGTCTGTCCCATACAACAATACCCGGCATGTTATGCTTACACTTGACAGATGTTTTTATGAGAATGTTCCACCAGTATTCCTTGCACAACGCCCAAACTGATTTGAATTTTATGACTCAGCGATTGTCAATACCGCATTTCAAAACACCTTCAGTATAATCTGGGCTGCAAGGGAAGCATCAGTACCACGCAAACGCTCTAAAAAAACCCAAAGTGCAACTTGGGAGAGTTCAGCAGTTCGACTTAACAAGAAAGATCGTCATGATGCTGAAGAAGAATATAGACTGCGTAGAACAGAAGAGAATAGAAGAATGCGCAATAAATCGTCCAACCATCTCAAGCAAGTGACACAAAAACAGTGCTTGACTTTGAGCAACCAGCCCTGACAACAAAGTGTTCTGGAAATATGTACATTCGAAGCAGAGACTTCACTCTCCAGTTGTCCCTCTTTACAATCCCCACACGGGTCGGACCACTGATGATTCCAAAGAATGCGCTGAACTTATTGTTGAATGCTATACTTGCATTTTACTGTTGAAAATCCAAATGTACCTTCTCCATCACCTATGACATCAAATTCTATAACATCTGTGAAATTTACACCTGCAATGCCACCTCAAGAATAAGCGCAATTGTACCTCTCCTTGTCTTGATGATGATACATATCTGCTTCTCTAATGTAGCGGGTTCTTTCTTTTGCACCAGCTTTCATTCTTCTTCCAATTCTTCCTTAATATCTGTGTCACCCCAGAGCAGTGGAAAATTGCTAGTGTTATTCTCCTGTTCAAAAAGGGTGATCGCACATCACCTGTCAACTACGTCCGGTCAGTCTTACTGGCTGTGTCACCAAACTGATGGCGTCTTTTTGTCAGAGGAACACTCTGGAACTTCTGGAGCTCTCACAGCTTTATTCAACCCTCACAATTTGGATTTATCCCTCACTCCAGCTGCTGCAGTCACCTCCTCGAGTTTCTTAAGGACATCACCCAAATTACTGATGGCGGCTCATGGGTAGATGTTATCTATCTGACTTTGTTAAAGCCTTCAATTCTGTGACACATAAACCACTCTCTGCTGTAGGAACGATAATGGGGTCAGTGTCAAAATGAAAAGAGCTACAGAAAAACTATCTTCCTGGGATATTCTCTTTGTAATGCCTATACTATTAGAAACAATTATTCTGTTCTCAGTTGTAAGGGTAAGAATACAACTTTTCTCAATCTCTATAAAAGTATATCGCTCACACTGAGTGTGTGCGTGTGTTTGTTAGAGTGTATATGCATGCGTGTAAGGGGTTTCATAAGGGTGACAAAGTGATTTTAAAAAAAGGCATATGAAAGACACTTTATTTTAATAGCGTACTTTTCTGTTAGTAAATGTTTTTTTCTTACACACACACACACATGCATAGACTCAATTAATGCGGGGTGGGGGTTAAAAATTCAAATTACAAATATATTGCTGTTTAAATCCCAGCAATGGACTATCGCATCATCATTCCATAAACTGTGTTTATGAGGAGAAAAATACAGAAAAGCATCAATACATTTCAGAGTGACAACGAAACGAGGAAGGTTGCAGGTGGTCGTGGGATGTACTAGAAACAATAGTTAAATCTCCCATAAGTCACACACCTTTTCGTCTGAAAATTGTTTTGAAATTATACGCAGAAACAAATTGCAGACTCGAACTATCCATATTTTAAAACTATGATTAGAAAAATTTCGAAGGTAAAACAAGCCAAAATTTTAGGATTTATGATGGTAGAGGTGGTGGGGTTAATGAAAAAGTTTTTAGAATATAACTATTTTTTAAAAAATTACGTTTTGTTTTCTGCTTGAAAATAAAGGCCATGGGGATTGTAATAGTGATCCCAGATTTCCAATTTTTTTTTAACTTTCAAGACTTCTTTCATCGTTTTCAAGTGCGTTGTACAAAAAGCATTGGCCAAAATCAGTATTCAATGGGTCAGTGGAGTTTGAAAAATATAAATTTTCGATTAAAAAACATTTTTAATGTAAAAGCATCTTCCATAGTTTTTAAGTGCATCTTGCAAAAAAAGTTATGAACAAAATCTGTCTCGAAGAGGGTTGCATAAATTTTCAAACAATTTTTTCCATAAAAAGCTTCTTCCTATCATTTGTAAGGGTATGGTGGAAAGAAAATTGAAAAATACTCCTCTAAGTGGAGAAAATCCAACCTATGCAGGTGTGTTGTACCGGAAGTCTGTCAAGACACACTATGGTGAAATTTACTCGGCAACGACGGAATACTCAGCTGTTCTATACAATTTTTTCACTTACTCATCTTTTTTATTCTAACTTGCTTTATGAGTTGTCTCCCTTCCAGGCATAACTACAGATTTCGGTATTATTTGATCCCTTCACCCGCACGATTTTCACTAAGAAAAAAAATCTCGGATTTTTTGCGTGGAATCAAGTACCCTGACCGCCTAATATGCTGCAAACCCCTTAATTTTGTTCGGAAAAAAAGTGTGGAGGGAATCATTGGATTTTTTTTTCCTGTTGAATGAATTCCGGTGATCCCCTAATATGCTACAATACCCTTTTTTGAGTCCGGAAAACGGGGTGGGGTGGGGTACAACCCTCGAAAATTTCACCCCACCCCCATTTTCGAATATTTTTTGCTATTTCTTTCTTTACCCATAATTTTAGATAACATTTTGCAGAAATACATTTTCGAGAGAGTGTGGATTACATTAGAATGAAAATTCAAAGTTTGAAATGAATAAGTGAAAAGGCAGAGGTTATAGAAGTAAGTGGTAACGAAGTGTGTGGAGAGATAACGAACTATAAATTCATCTAAAACAAACACGTTAGAGCTTTTGCATGTATGTGTGAAATGAAGTAAAAGTATAATATCAATAAAATATCTTTTTCCTACCTCTTAAAATCACTGGATATAATATATATTCCAGATTGCAGAATAGATTTGAAAAACTAAAGCATTTTCCCATTGCAATTTTTGGCGCCGAAATGAAACTCATATTAGGAGGTCACCGGAATTCATAAAAAAAAAAAATTCCAATGATTCCGGGATATGAGGTGGGTGGTGGTTCCCACCCCACTTTTTTCCGAACAAAAATAAGGGATTTGCAGCATATTAGGAGGTCAGGGTACTTGATTCCAGGCAAAAAATCCGAGTTATTATTATTTTCTTACTGTAAATCATGCGGGTGAAAGGATCAAAATTTACAGATTTCTGCACCCCACCCCCGCGAGTGGGGAACGGTTCTCAAAAATAACTCCCAATTGTTTTCACCCCCAAATTCCTATGTCCTCTGAATCTACATAGTCCAAGGTATATTTGTAGAGAATTTCATAAAACAATATCCATTTTCTTGAAAGTTAAGACGAATTGAAGTGGACTCCGGTGAATTTTCGAAATTCCCCATCCCACCCCTTCCGAAAACATTCCCCACCAATTTTGTATATTTGGAATCTACATGATATAACACATATTCATAGAAAATTTCATTAAAAAATATCCATTATTCTGAAAGTTATGACCATCCGAAATCGGATAGTGGGTGTGTGCAGAAATCTGTATTTAATACCTAATTAATAATTTATTCTTTTCTGCATAGATGAGATGACTAACAAACTTGTTTAATTTTGCGGGTTTCGGGGCCAAGATTTCTACTGAAAGTTTTTTTTTACTAAAAGAATTCGTGTTTGAGTCGGTAAGTCTTGTCATCACAATGGACAGTCGACCACCAAACAGAATAGATCCGGACTTTGATCTTTGCATTTTGTCCGGCGCGCTAATGTCAGTTCACCGCTTTAGAATATTATAAGAAATTACTTAATAGAAATAGATTTCAAAAGTTACGTAGCGACATGATTATTTACAAACTTATTCCCATTCAAGCTCCTAACTAAAATTAAAACAAAATTTGGAAAAACTTATTTAAATATAATAATTTCCTTGTGGAAACGTTTTTGTACATAGTATTTTCTGTTTGTTTACATAAAATACAGGAATAACTAATCGCTACAAAGGCTAAACCTACTCTCGATTTGTGTGGTCTAACAAATTAACCACATTGTTTGCAATGGACACGTCTTGTCTCATCGACGATTCTCTGAAGGCAAAGTATTCGAAGACGTGTGAGAAGTACCTAAATTATGGCACTGCTGGGTTTAGAACTAAGTATGTGTAGATTTTCTTTCTATCTTTCTTCAAAATCAATTATTTTTGTTTTTCAGTCACTTTTTAAAAAATCCTTGTTAAATGTCAAGCATTCCATTTCTTGCTACGCACTGACTGTTCAGTTGTATGTAAACATTTAAGTTTCTGTACAATTTAATTTATAAGATAGACTTTGGATTTTCGTGCTTTTATAGCATGCAAGCCTAGTTATATACTTTTTTTCTAAACTGAATTGACTTTTATCACTAGTGGTCTTGATTTTATACTTACATCGCTTTAATGTCGTGCCGGTTTAATTTATATATAGGGTGAATTTGCTATTTCATTCTCGATCGCTGCAGAATTAGCTATAGTAGCTAATTTATGATATTTTATTCTTTCTTTCTTAATTTATTTATCGTTTTAAATTTATTTTGACTTGTCTGTTGACAACATTGGTTAAAATGATTTAGTTACGACCCTTTAGATTTAAGTTCAAATTCCATCACATTTAATTTTGCTTTTCATCCTTCCGAAGTCGATAAAACAAACTTCAAGTCAAATATGAAGGATGATATAATATTTTCCAATACTTCATTTGAAATAAATAAAGAGAAGATTATTCAAATCTAATTACAATGTGTAGCAACCAAACTTTTAAGAAGCCATCTGTGTTAATTCTTTCTCAAAAGCCGTGGCTAAAAATTATACTTTACATGGTTTTAATATCTTTTAATGAATTAATTGAATGTTGAATGTACCAAAATATGGTACTACTAAAGCAACACGGTCCCGAGCGCGCGGTCGCGCAGTCACGCGTCCGTGCTAGCTAGTCGTGAGTGGTCGATCCTAGCCCTGTCCCTAACCCTAACCCTAACCCTGTCCCTAACCCTATCACTAACCCTAACCTTAACCCGCGTGTGCAAATGAATACCTGTTTAGGGTTAGAGTTAGGGACAGGGTCAGGGCTAGG